>CAADRB010000004.1:2823677-2879104 GCA_900708905.1 Hymenolepis diminuta | reverse complement strand
AGAATATAAAGTGCATTTGTTATTATTATTCTTTTGTTTAATGCGTAAGAATTTTATGATATTAGAAAAAAAAGGGAGAGGGAGAGAAAGGGAAAGGTTATATTGAACAAGTAAACAATTATACCTGTTCACAACCTTAAAACATACGTTTCCATGGTAGTTGAGACTAATAATATTTAAAACTTACATATCTAAGCCTCGAAATCGGAAAATTATTGATTGCAAAAACAAAGCCCCTACTACAGTGTGATTTATGCCATCTCCACATTTAGCTCAGGCATTGTTAAGACGCACAAAAGATTTACAAAACAAAGTTGAATGCAGGGGAGGGGATGGTATGCCAAAGATAAAAAGCCATTTTAATAATTGTATATTTACAATAAGACGCATTTGAGTGGGAAGTAGATAGGTAGGGTTTGGAATGTAAGACCATTTTAAAACGTTCACAAATATCATTCAAAGTAAACTCATGGATTATTGAGATCTTCCTGAAGCAGATGGCCTTTCACCACTAGCACTAAGATTTTCTGACAACAGCAAACTTAAGGCTCCATTTAACGATGCCGGCCATTTAAAAAGCTAGTTAAGCGAACTCCTCTGAGAAATTGTGCTGCGGAGATTCAACGAAGATTTCGACTTTAAGATGCTGTAAAAATGTCACCCTAATAATCTTATGCATAAACTTCTTTCTGGCCATCAAGTAGCCAAGAAAACTAGAAAGACGCCTTACACAAAATCATGGCAAGGGCATATCAATCAAAACGCCAAAGAAGTCTTTAGTTTGATCGTCCTGTCGTGGTGAAAAAAAATCAACATTGTCGATTTCTATCTCAAAATCACAAATCCCTACTTCCAGGCGATTCGAGAAAAAGCAGTAAAAAAGTAGCACTGCTGTCGCGTTATCGACGGGATCAATGTCTTACAGATGCAGCGATCAGCAAGGAATCCAAGTATCAAATTTTCCGAACGCTTTAAATAAAATCAAATGCCATATATCAGAATGCCAACGGCAATGCTGATATTAAATTCAATGCAACTATCCTACATGACCTTTTGAGAATGCGGCAGCCTAAGTTCTTCTCAGCTGAGCAGTGAAGAAGTGAAAATCCCTAGTTTTTTCAGCCAAATCTCCACATACTTTTCATAAGTTATATCCCATAACTAGACATTAGCTTGCTATTATTATTCCGCGTGTAAGTGCAAAGATATTTTACAAGTTTTGGTCATGGGAGATAATATGAATAAGGGGGAGATTAAGGGAGTCAAGAAAGATTTGAGCCGGACAGAAGCCAAGAAATAGAAGATAATGAATCTTTGTTTGAATTATGGAAGCAACAGTTTATTTATATTTCCATATTATCTTCATAAATAAACGGAAATATTATTATTATTATTGTTATTATCATATATTTATAGCAGGTATCGAGAGTGCGACACCAAACAGTGGGATCATTTTTCTGCGTTTCTAAAAATAGATTGCTACTACTACTGCGGCATGTGACAGGCTGTGTAATTAAAGCGCGATGAGAATTATAGTTATCATTTCCAGGCTAACAACAGACGAGCTCAACTCCTTACAGTTATTTATGTAAATATATAATCATATATATTACATGGTACCAAATAATATTATTTAGTCTGTTACAATACTAATAGTGTGTAGAGTAATTAGGTTTATGTATTTTGTGGAAAGGTTTTATAATTCACTTTAATTGTTATCCAGAGGAAAATATCAAATAATTGCATTAAAAAATATCTGAAAACGGATGAGTGATTAATAATTCTAAGAGGCAAAAGAGAACACTTCATTTGCCCTACAAATGAATCGAGGTGTCACAAACGATCATTCAATTAAATCAACATATCAACAAGCTCTGAATATTGTGTACATAAACTCACCCAGATACCCCAAGATCAAACCATGAAAACTGAACTTTGGAACATTCGGATATTAGAAATTGAATTATACACCTTTTGAGAAATTTGCTAACTCAATGCTTTTAGAGTATAAAATACGTCTTGAATTCATTACGTACTCCTTTTCGACACTGTTTGAACAATTTCTTTAGCCAGTTCGTTTGTTTCGATCCTACCTCATGATCAAAACGTAAAGGCTTTTGCATTGCCAAAAGTTATAATATCAAAACTAGTGCTTGTAGTTTATAACATGAATAGCATGCATAATTTTTAACTATGTTGCTAAATATCGCCTTCAAAAGAACAAAATATAGAGGTAATTTTAATCTCGAGAAAGTATCTCAATGCGAGGAAAAGTAACACACATATCAAATATATGAGGAGAGAAAGCGAATAACGAGATAAAATAGGGAGAATAAAAGAGGTCTTACCTTATCATATTTAGTTTATTATTAAATTCTGTTGGTTGGTTGAATTTGTTGAAGTCAATACCAACGTTCCAAATTCCTGATTGGAATGAAGTCAATCAAACTTGGTGTATTAATATTTCCTAAGAGGTATGTGTGAGCAGGATTTGGAGCTGCTTGGCCGACTGGTTGAATCGTGAGGTTGATTAAGCTCCTCAAAATACGGTGAGCTATGCTGTACTTAATGAGAATCTTACCTACTTGCGCTCGACTGTAAGGTACACAAATAGACCGAGGTGGCATGACCAGACACTCTGACTATAGTAAACATATTCCCACCCATGCACCTGGTAGCCAAATTTATAAAGTTTTAACACTAGGGCACCTCGATTTGAACTCTTCTCCCTTTGAACGCATTAAAAACTCAATGCTCTCGAGTTTAAATTAAATATGACCTGTGATATACTGACTTCGGTGCCCAATTTTTGACCCCCTCCCTCGTTTCTTACCTAATCGAACTTGTTTATTTTTTCCTTTACTACGATATTTTCTCCGGTTAAAATTTGACATGATTTTTACTTTTTCATGGATAGTATTAAAGCATGATAATCAGAGAGAGAGAGAGAGATTATAATTAAAAATCCTTTTGTTTTGTATTTAAAATTAAGGTTTGCATTTTCTTCTAAGGCTCGAGAGCTTTACAGTCGGAAAAAGTAAGGAATTTATAAATTGCCGTTTAAAGTGGCTCAGAGTGAATACGGATTAGATAGTATTGCATAATTTTATTGCATTTTCTTTACATTTTGTGTTAAATACATTTTTTGCCTTAATTTACTAAAAAACAGATATAAATTTGATTAAACACTACCTTCTAAGCAAGATTTTAAGCGTTGAAACTGATTACTTGCTGTGTTCACCCACTTTCATTTCCATTCATCTCCTTGAGTAGAGAAAGTCGCATTCCGTACCTGTTTAAATTGGTAGAGCTGATTGTGCCATCGGGCGGATACTCGCTCATGAATTTCGATTTTCTGCATGTACAAGTTAACCGCTACGTCTCCAGAGTAAACTGAGCATTAAAATTCTTTTAAATTCAAATTTTTTCTCAGTAAAGTCATCTCTTCTAGAGTTTTGAAGCATTTACTTACTCGCTGTAAGTGTCATTTGCATTAGTCCATTTGAACAAGAGGCCGTTTCGAAGATATGATCCATACAGGAATCATATAATCTTTAAGGTAAAGATAACAGGATTAAGAAAGGTATAAATTTTAAGATTTCGGACTTGAAACCAAAATTTTTACATGGCACCAGTTTTGGTTAGGACTCTTCGTCCTTAAAAATTTTGAGAGCGCTCAGTTGGATGGTAGCTTTCAAGATAATTGAATTCACTCGTAATGGATACTGATTTTTAAAAACGCAGGCTTCCTTTGTATTTGCATTTTCTTTATTTCGATCCAAATTAACAAAGCCTAAAAAAGTGGGTGGTTTTAAGAATAATATTATGATTATGGTATTGTCTTTTTGTGAATAATCCATAGATTCAAAAATATTTTACATGCTATTCTATCAATGAAAATTAGATTTTTGCAGCGAATCTGAAAAGTACTGCATGCTTCAGTTTTCAATCCGCGGCTGTTCTCCACAAACTAACAAATCAAACATTATGCTGTTCTATTATTAGCAATTTTTGCAATAAAATGAAATCGTGGTCTAATAAATATTTGTTTTCTGAATTTATACTCTCTCCGCATTGTCATAAACATAAGTGAATCCCGAAAGTTCACTAATCTTATGAATTTAATTTGATATGATTCTGCAAATTTACATATCACTCCCTAGGTCCTGTAAAATGTGAAGCATTCTGCTCTTATGTGCCAGTACACACTGGTCAATGTGCACTTCTGACAAGCCAGACGACACGGGATTGATGCTAATCAGTGATCTGGTTGGTTCTGGTTGATGAGAGAGGAGATAGAATGTGAGTTTCGCGTAAACATGGCTCCAGAATACCTTAGCTTCGCCCAAGTCAAACGCTGTTAACACTTCGCCTAGTGAACTTGGTGAGTTTTGATCTCTAGAAGTTCTGAAGATTAGGCGGACTAGATATCCTATTTGGTTACAATTTCACATGGATAGTTTACTTTTAAGATGATTCTATCTGAGTTTCGGTCATACTGAGGTGTCTGTTGATTGTCGGCTGAAAGGATCAAATTACATATGCTCATATTGTACTCAGTTATGATTGTGTTAATAGGCAAATAATACTTATAAGAAGGTTAGTTAATAAAAACTGAGCTTATCATAAAGTCAGATTCTGGGTCGGTACTAATGGCAATCAGTCACAGCATTTAGATTTAAATGTAATTTCCAATTGCAACGCAGAAAGGAATTTTTACAAATCTCAATCATGAGATAACATCTGTATGCAAGAAGAAGCAAAATAGTCAAGAAAATGAAGAAACGGGAGGGACCAAATTGGAATAGACAATGAATATCAGTGGATGTCAATGATCTTGATTTATTTGAATTTGATAAATATTCGTTTTCCAATTTCTCATAAAAGGCGTTTTCGACATTTTAATATCCGAATGTTTTAAAGGTCAGTTTACAGAAGTTTTCGAGTTAGTTCTAGTCTGTTTTACTTACCCGAATTAGTGATATAATCTGTAATTAATGAGAAGAAAGATAGGATAAGAGATTACAACGAAGTCAGGATGTGGAAGCATTATGTCGTCCACACTCTCATAAGAGCTATAAGTTGTTTAGTGATATCCAAACGCTACCAAGATCATTTCGATTCTAGGGTTTTTTGGGAGCATTCACATCCAAAATAATAAGAGCTTGTTGATTAGTTGATCTAATTGAATGTCTGGCCAAGCTTTTTCGATTTATCCGTATCTTCATAGCTCCATAAGCAGGTGGATGACAGCATAATGCCATTTGTTTATTTCAACTTTGGCAAAATTTGAAAAACACATTTAAACTTTAATTAATGGAAAATGTGAATATTCTGTAATGATAATGCTATTAGGAATAGAGTTCACAACACTTATTCATATTTCCAATTGCATTCAGTATTAAATGTACCAGGATACGAACTTCGCGATGAGCCATTTTTACTTCCACTCCTTCTGCAGTCCTTCTAGCTCTGGTTAGTTGCATTTCCTTCATAGCATCACGTTGAAATTTGGATTCTGAAAAGCTAATCTTGAATGAATGGGGTACATAACGGCTGTCAACTCAAAATTCCATAAAAAACTTATTCTGATGTGAGATAAAGTAATCTGGAAAATATCTGATTAGGAATTTTTACTCAGAATATACTCGAATACTTGGATGCTCGATGTCATTGACTCCTTAGAAGTGCGAGTGACGTACAGACAACCTACCAAATATCAGAATTTTTGGTTTTATAGTGACTGTTTTAAAACCCATATGAAATGAAATATGGAACAAATTAAATCTGCAGATGACTTAACCATTTCAGAATCCGAACACAGTAAAGTTCTTAACTCTTCGCCCGGCTTCTACTCTAAATATTTCAAATATTTCTTGAAATGCCTATACTGCCGCATTTATTTAGATATTATCCATGATTAAAAGCTGTTAATTTTTTCTTTCTTGTTGTATCAGTCAGTAATCAAGCAAAAGATCAAATTTATTAAATAGAACTGATTTCTGAATGAAATTTCCACATCAGAAATGTCCCTGCCAACATGTGTTACAAAAAACGCTTCTCTTTACCGAGCTTGAAAGTTATATTAATTAAGCTTTTGTAAATAATAATAGTAGTTCCCAAAACTCATCTTGGGTAGAAAATCATCACCATAGAGCCCTTCTGACGAGAAATTTAACTTCTGCCAACCCCTGTATTAGTTAAACATAACCAATGTGGCTAGCCGTTCCGCTCATTTCGTATGCACGGGTGGGTATCGAACTTGCAATCACTGACTTCACAGATGAATACATTGTCTGGTGCAATTTAAAATATGCAATCTTTTAATTGGTTAAAGAGTACTTCAGTCCTTTAACAAGATTTTTACCCTTCTGTTTATTCTTCTACTGATAACAAATTTCATTCCTAAATTAGAACGTTTCACTCCTTTTTTCTGAGATTAACAGATCGCCTTTTTAAAGAATTTGTCTGCCACTTTAACTCTTCTTCTTCAACTCCTCCTGCCTCTTAATTCTAGTGTCAAAGATTAATAAAACATTCGCATTTATATAAATGTACAAATTTCGCTCTTGTCTTCCTCATGAACAGTGTCTGTAATTATCCAAAATCTCCCTTTTCGTTGTTTGTATGTCAAACTGCATAATGCCGTGATTTTTAGTATGCATCTATCGTGTAGGGACGAAACTGTTTATCTTAAAAGTGAACATCACTTTCACTTATGAAGAAATATGGTATAAATAAACAGAATTAATTGACTTAATATCACATACTGGTCCTCTTTCTTCCTAATATTTCATGTAGCATCAAATTCTTGGCGCAACTAACACAGGACTAACGAATTCAAATAGGCATTTTAGATATCTCACTTTCGCCTTGTTAACACTTTAGGCTGATGAATATCGTGTAAGATCATTTTGCTTTCTAAATCGTTGGAAGGAAAAATGAACTGACATAGCACAATTGACCATCATAATCGAAAGACCTATCAATAGGCAGTTTATATCATGTATAAGCATTTACTGCAATCTAGGGGAACACGAACTGAAGTATGGCTCATTGATACCCTGACGTTACCCTCAATATTTTTCGATTCTCTTCTTTTTATCATTCCTCGAACTCTCTACTAGCTGATTCTAGTTCCTTAACACAATTATATTACTATGGATATTAATAAAGTATAAAGCTGAGATATTATGAAGGCCAGGAGACAACTTATGAGACTTAGACCGATTATGAAATTGGTCTATTAAAACTATAGCAAGGCAATTGGAAACATGCGTTGATCAATTTCATCTGCCGTTATCCATCGTGAATTCGATGATCAAGGATTATAGACACTTTAGAATACTGTTCAATGAATAATGTTAGACTTAGACAGGAGATGAAAAATGAATGTTAAAGTTTAATTTTGAAAGCCTATTTTTAAAGATTTGTCACTCAATTATAATAGCGAGGATTAAATCTAAGAGAAGGTCTTCGAAGGGGAGATGCGATATTAATCAAAATACTGTTGAAATGGCATCCATTAAGGAGTGATACCTCTAAATCTGCCCATTTGTAGTTGACTAAAGTATCTACATACAGATACTAAACTGGTGTTTGGTGAGAAAGAAGGAAAAATCAGGATAATAGATCCTTTAGAGAATTCCATTCGTCGCATTATCGAGCATCAATTACAACTGAAAGGCGTGTGTGAAGAAAGGAAATTGTATGTGTTGGAGCTCGACGTCATTGGCTCTTTGTTAAAAAAATGGCTGCTAAATCTCTTGAAAGTCAGTCAATCAGATTTTCTATATAGAGAGAAAAATGGCAAACTTCATCAAACTTTACATTGTAAATATGAAATTGGATGCTTCTGATTCTTTGCCTCGCATTCCTACTATCCCTAGTCCCTCTTAAAACTGATTTATCTTTCCCTTCCGGCGTGTTTAGATATTTCTCTATATGAAACACTTTGTTTCGCTGTAGAAAACTAATGAAAGGCTAGGACAACTATGTCTCAATATATATGTACCTATCTATGCATCCTCCTAACATTTGGGAGCTAAATATATCTAAACTTGGAGAAGATTATGACGAGTTAAGAGTTTCTGATCATATATGCCCTATGTGCAAAACATTATGTGATCTGCACATCTGCAATTTTATGTAGGTTAACGTAGGGTCAACAAGATATGCATTACCATTTTTTTAAGGTCACGTATTTATGTTCGCTACACTAAACTAGTAAGTCTCAGCCAGTATTCATAGACTATTTTCATTAGAAATGGGAATAATTGCTCATACAGGTCAATAAGTTTGATTTATAAAGATATAAACTTAATATGACCTCTCACAACTAACTTTGAGGCTTGGGAAAAATCATGCACTCTGTGGTACACCATCAGCATGCTAGTATACGATGTCAAAGGTTAGATTACCATCTACAAACTTATACAGATAGTTAAGGTGAAATACATTAGATGGTACAACAGAGATGGAGCTTATTAAGTTTCCTAATTAGATTGCAATGACTACTGTTAAAAGAAACGCCCAAAAGAGAAACTATTTTTCCTCAACTTCTCAAACTCATTACGGAAAGTGTTCTCATGAGAATTTCACATTCTATCACCCTTCCTGCCCTCAAGAATTGACCAATGCTGTTGGCTATCTATATCACCGGGCACTGAACCCGAAAAATCTGACTTCGCGGAAAAATAAAATTACTGTACCGATAGCTGATTTGAATACTTCTGAATCTTAATCAATTAAACGAAATTGATGCTAAGGGTATTGAGATTTATTTCAATAACTCATCTGTTCAACTTTTTTTCAATCAGGGCTAATAATCAACCATCAGAAGCCCTGATTAGAAATCAAAGTGCTATTTCCTGAACCTCGCCTATGGATCATCACATCTTGCTGGTGGTCTTCAGACGCAATGATGGATGGTAGCTGTTTAGCAGAGGAATGCAAAGCTTAACTTTTTACCATCCGCTGACCCCTAACTTCTCTAATAATAATATAATCTGCCTAAACAAAGCACTGTTTCTTAACTTTGGATAGTATTGCATATATTTATAAAACTTAAGACCATACCATAAATTATTGTGTATATTTCTTTCTCATTCTTACAAACCATGGCAAAACAAGAAAGTTTGACGAAGTTTGACTAAATCGCATAGGAATGACAAATAGACAATTAAGTTTTTAAGAAGAGGGAACATATGCCATATGAGTGAGGGTCAAGAAATCAGGCTAACCTAACTTCATCAGAGGTACAAGTTTATTTGATTGTCTGCATTCTCCATTTCCACTTTTAACGAGGTACATATCATCTCACATATTCCTAATAATGTAATACTGAATGAATGGACTCAAAATGGCCTACAATGCTTGAAGTAGGATGAGGAATGTCTAAGGATAATCAATAAAAGTAGAACGACACAATCAAATATTTCAGAAGGTTCTCAAGTCTGTTTTATTGAAAATGGAAAATTACTATATTAAAAGAAGGAAGTCACATTCCAAGTAAATAAACAAGTCCAGTTCTAACTGGTTCATTCTAAAAGGTAAAAATCATCAAAGCCATTTTCTAATATTAGTATGTCCGTTTATTTATACTGGTGGTGCAGTGGACATCGTGCACGTCTACCATGGCAGAAGTCACGGGTTCGATCCCCATTGGTGCACACTCAGTGAGCGAAGTGGCCAAACGTACTGATTAAGTTTTGCTAATACAGACACTGACAGGATTACAGTTTCTCACCAGAGAGCACCTATGACACCGTCTCCTATCCCAAGATGAGCATTGGAAACGCATTTCCTAAATGGGCTTAGAAATTTTTATTAAAAAGGTAGCTTACATAATACTACTCGGGCAAGCGGAAGAATGGACATATTTGTGAGAATATAATTTGAGGAAAGAGTAGGGAGATGTAGTTCATGAACTTCAAAATTTTTTCCTACCTCTCAGCTCATATTTTATTGGCTTTTCAAGCGGTCCTTTAAGTGATTTCAGTACATTTATTGTCAACATCACGTATGTCATTTTGATGTATGGTGTCCTAACCAATCCTGTAGGCTTTATAACATTGTGTTAGAAGAAATCTTAGAATCGTGACCTTGATGATAACAAAGCATAAGTATTGCTTCCTATCTTTGTAGTGTTCTCTAGCTCTTACTTCTGCAATCTGCGGAATTTGAAGACAGCAAACTATTATACACGCATATGCATATATTGCAATACAGGTAAACGAACATTTATATGTACACAATGCAAATTTACAGATTACTCCAGTGTGATTGTGTGTTCTAAAGTACTCCAGTTTATTTTCTGTTTTAACATGTTTGAAACTTGTATGTGCAAATAAAATGCAGCTAATAAATCATGCCTAGCAAGAACTGCAATTATAACTTTATTCAAACATGTATAATGGTGTAATTTTGAATAACAGTACTAAAAATATAATATATTAATATTATTATCTACCGTAATATAATATATATACTTATTATTTAAGGAAACGACTGAATTCGATTGATAGAAAGTCTAACAAATAATAAGAGGGAGAAGATTAGTAAAATACAGAGAGCAACATCAAGATATCAAAGAGTCTTGCTTCATTTGATTTTTTGAATCGGGCTGTAAAGTATGCATTAAATAGAAACTTCGCATTCTAAAATTCAAATTTCATGTTTCGTCCCCTGAATTGTCTATTGTGTTCAGTTCCTATTGACCGGTTTTCTAACTCAAGAAGAGTCGGTTCTGCAACCTCAATTAATGTTTACTTCCAATAAATGATTTCACATAGTATTTAGCAGCTTGTAAGACCTCAACATAACTAAAATTATTATTTTTTAATAAAATGTGATAACTTTTCCCATGGTATTGCGAAAAATTTTTCAAATTTTAGTGAGGAGATGACATCTGAACTCACAATATAGCAAAAATGATTCAGCAGGGAATGAACTGGAGGACGTCGAGAACTTTATTTGAAATGTGTCCACTTTTCATGAGGTGTATAACATCCTCAATTCTCACGATTTGATCCTTGGGTTCTGTCTAAGTTAACACAAATAATTTTAAGAGCTTGATAACCGGTTAATTTAACAAAATAGTTAGTTATATCTTACTGATTCATTTGAATCTTCTATTGTCCATGAGTGGGCAGATGATGGAGACGTTACTGAAAAAGTCAATTTTAAACAACTCACTAGATTTTTCGTGGAGTAAATTCAATTAATATTATTATTTTATGCTTGTCATATTTTATTTGATTCAATTGATCGGAAAATCGATGAGCTATTGGTCGTTTTATAATATGATTTGTGTAGCGGAAATGAAAAATTTTTAAAGTTGTATTAATTTAATGAAAAGGAGAATGATATGGCGATTGCTTTGTTGACGCTGGGATTACCGCCTTATTTTTGTTCTTGACATCTTCTGAATACTTGAAAATTTAATTCCGGTTTGAGATTTTTTTTCATAAACGACTGTTAGCAACACTTTTAATTACATTATTTCATTTAACAAACCATTTCAAATTTATTCATTATCAGGAGAAAATGTACTTCGTAAATCGCAAATGCTTAAAGTTTGGGTGGTGGTAAGACTCAAGGCGGTATAAACTGGGATTCTTGATTTTGATGCGTGTGTAAATTTTATTATTTAATTTAAATTCAACTTAAGTGAACATAGCTTTGGGAGCTCTGCTAATCTAACACCTCTAACCATCTCAAATCTGCTATGCTAAATCTGTAAGGTGCTAAATGCTATGTTAAGGTCACTTTGACTTATAAACCGCTGAAAGAAAAGAATAATCGGAGTAGTAAACTCGACTCTTCTAGATTAAGCTCTGAGCATCGTAAACGAGCGTCTCCTGAAATACGGACGACGATTCATAAAATTAGGATATTGGAGAGTGTGCTTCTCATTTCTTAAATATCATGCAACCTGAATCCAAAATATAAATGAAGTAAGGTTATTTAATACCTTGACGTCGCTCTCATCATCCTTTCATTCACTTCTCCTTTATCATATACTGAACTTTCTGTTAATCGATTTCATTTGCCTCCCACAATTAAAAATTCTAATTCTTTGGTTTGCCATGGTTGATAAATACATGAATATCTAATATAAAAATAATATATTTTCATTTGACCTTGTGAGACAATATTCTTACTTTAGAGTGGTTATCGATTAGTAAAACTCAAGTGGTTATGTTATACTTATGTGTATTTTATTAATCTAAGAACCGATTGAGTACCGATGTATATTGGTAATAGATTCCATACTTAACAATGCCCTAAACTTTGTCATCGCAGACGTAGTCTATCAATAACTTAAAATGTATAAACCTGAAAACTATCAATTCACTTATAGTGATCGAAAATTTAAAACATATTTTAATTATTTCCTATTATCTAATTTAATTTTAATGGGTATCTTAACGTAGGCGGCAGTGAAAATGTTCCAGTAGGAGTGAAGGGAATCAAAAGTCCTTTTGAAATCTATATTCATTCAGTTTACTGCTTTTACCCACGCGTTTTAAAATTCTAATGTTTTACGTTCCCGGCCAGAAATGCAATTTCTCCTTACAACGCTTAGAAGACCATATTAATTTTCGAAGTATTTACTAAGGAGCGAGAACACTAATGAATTAGAAGAAGGAGGATTATAAGTGGGAAATGCTACTGAGAATAACCATGAAGAAAGCAAATATAATCACAAAGTTTCATGGGCCAATTTCGATCTCTCATTATTTAAGTGTAGCAATTTAGTTATAGCATTATTTGAGAAACCAGAAAAATTGAGATATTCGGAAACGAGGCTGAAGTGACTTTATTTGCCAAAGAAGTGAATCTCTCAACCAAAAAGACTTTCCTCATGTCTCCAAACTAAGAAGTCAATAAATCCAC
Source organism: Hymenolepis diminuta (assembly GCA_900708905.1). Taxonomy (NCBI): domain Eukaryota; kingdom Metazoa; phylum Platyhelminthes; class Cestoda; order Cyclophyllidea; family Hymenolepididae; genus Hymenolepis; species Hymenolepis diminuta. The sequence continues at coordinate 2,866,204 of CAADRB010000004.1, read as the reverse complement.
TTTGATTTGGCAGGTTATTTTTTTCGTTTATATCCTTTCGTTCTAAACAGATCATAACTACGAACAACGTTCCCACCATGTCAGTCAGTTCTATCAAGGTAGACAATCTGTGTGCATGATTAAAATTTCAATATGCAATGTTTGTTGGTGGCCATCATAAATGTCAGCACACAGTCGAACATCAAAGCACATTTCGTTGACGACATAACCAACCACACTGATTAAAATTGGTAGTGGAATAGTTTCCATAATATCTTTCTTTAAAGTTTGAGACAGAAGCTTTTATTCTTAATGAAACTTTACATTTATCCGTTTTTAAATGGCAAATTAAATTAGAAGAGAAATAGAGATTCCTTTGCATTGGCTCTACCTGTACTGAGTAATAAATCCTATTTAAAAATACTCAAAAATTGCATAATTTTCTAAAATTTTGAATAAATTTATTCCTACAGTGAAAGAAAATTGATTAACAATTTGTACTCACCTCTTTCACGATGATTCAGAATTCATCTATTAAACCTTACGACTCGACGGTTGCAAGATTTGCGGCGCAAACGCTCGACTTCCAAGCTCTCCCTCGTTTCTCATATTATTCTTCTATCTCTCTTCATTTTCCCGTCTTTCTCAATCACTCGTGTTTCCATTGCTGTTGCAAGGTATACTTTGGTATATTCTCAGCCCTTGGCTGGCTAACTTGGAAACTGGTTGTCTGTTGTTTGAGAAAGACTTTTCATCAACTAGTAATCTTAGCTTCAACAAAGAGGGGAGTATTGTGGAGAATCCTTGGCGAGAAACCCAAATTCTTTAATTCCTTTATTTGTCAAAATTAACCATTACTTTCGGCCCTTCTGCTCACTTGTTACGCATCAATGGGCATCGAATCCATGGTCTCTGACTTTGTAGATGAATGCGTTAATCGCTGTCACCACTCCCTAGTGAGTTCGGATATTTTAGTTGTTTTATAATACTTCATTAGAATTTAACCTAGCAAAGACGAATTATTTTTCTAATGGCGGAAGTTCTTTCGAAGAGTAAAATCTTGGCCTGTATCTCCAAAACAATAAATAAGACTCGTTTATAAATTCATAAAGTGCAATAACACACCACAGTACAGAATATCATAATATGCGATGAAATTGTTCTTTTATGAATTTCAACGGTATACATTAATAATAAAGAGGTCCAATTTCTCTCCCTCTCTCTCGCTCTAGCTACAGTTCGTACAATCACACACATACGCGCACAATAGGATCATTTTATGTAACTATCAAACAGAAAGTACAGATTGTTGGCTCGCTCACATGCTCCCAGTTCCGTTCTTCCAAATCTCTCTTAAAATTCAGATGCTCAAATATACTCCTTTTCGGCCATTTCCGGCATGCCAAATCAAAAGCTAGGCAGTATCGCTTTAATAAAGCTAATGGACCAAAAAGGGCAGCATTGAACCAAATAGCAATGATTAAAATCGATCAAAATTCAAAATGGAGAAATCAGACAACCTGATGAATTTGGAGATCAAATAAGTGACTGCGTCTTAAGGTTCTCCGTTAACTTAAAATTTGTCTCTATCTCATCCTTGCTATGCTAAAGCTGTAAACTGCTGAATATAGAATTAGATCACTTGCCTGTTCAATCATTGGAATTAAGTAAAAATGAGACGGCAAGATCGACCCTTCTCTATTGAATAATACCTGTCAGTAAGCACTAGATATCGGAGAAGAGCATTTGCCACAATCTAGGGAGCGAATCGTGACATTTGAACTTTGGACAACTGAACCTAAACAGCTCGAATCCAAAAATCAATACTGCTTCATATGTTTTGGACATGACTAAATATGTTTTCATTCTAGAATCAAGGGCTAGATCCTGAAATTTGAAAGTTGAAATATTTGAATATGAAGCCGTAGACTATAATGAAAAATAATAACTGTACAACCTGAGTCCAAAGGTCAAATTTCTTCAACTCTTTTAGACTTTGATTTCAATTTTTACTGTATCCCCTTTTATTAACCCTTAGGGGAATACTTTATCGTTCTCAATATTTTCAGATGATCTCCGCAATGGAAAACTGTACAACTTTTATGATTTTGAAGGTAAGAAAAAGAACACTGCTAGATATTGAAAATGATACCGTTTTGACAAGAGAGATCTAAAAACGAAATTATGTTCAATTTCTTTGACTTAATAAGGCTAAAATTAAAACTTGAGTAGATAATGCGCAAAGATTTAGAAATATAATATTTTAGTCCCTATCTATTCTGCCGACTACAGACCTCTCTTTTCAACCATGCTTAATCCCCGACAACAGCGTGGAGAAGGCAGAAGAAAAACGCTGCGTAATACCGATTGTTTTCTAAGAAGGGACAATTTCAACCAGAGAAACCATATATTTCTAATAATATACACAATATTTATATAATAAAGTATGAATGAACAGTAATTATATCTCTTTATTAAGTCGCACTAAAAAACGTGACTAACTTCTTTATTTTTAGGTCAGTTAACTGGCCTTATTAGTTATAATTATTTGAGGATTTAAAATATAAGGTGAACATTTATAACGCTATTCAGGTCACCCAGAGAACAAACAGATGCTCATACAGCGCTTTATTCGATCCCGTTTTAATGATAATCACGTTTTCGTCCAACTTTTTGGACCTCTTATTGGAATAGTTTTTTGTAGAGATGAAAAAAGATGGTTGCGAAGTCAGATGAGATCATAGTGTCCTGATGAAGATGGGATGAGATAAACTCGATCAAAATTCAAAACAGAGGGAGCAGATAACTTGGTGAATCAGGAAGTCAGATAAAGTAGTTTTCTTTTGATTCCCTGACTCTCACCCCATTCTCCATTTGTATAACAAAATTGTATCCCATTATCCCATGATTTACCATTACTAAAACCCAATTTACTTTATCAAGGGTAATAATAATCAACTTGTAAATAAATATTACAAATTACTTAATAGATTATTGGAAATTTATGCATAATAACTATCTATTGGCCTGCTGTGTTAAGATCGTGCAAGCTGTTTAATGTCATTTAAGGTCATTCGCCTTCCTCAAATCTTGTAAAAAATATGAATTTAAAATTCTAAACTGAACATCGTAATAAAAACCCCGTCAATTAGCATTGAATATCGTGAACCAGAATTCACTCAGAAATCCAGTAGAAAAATCATGAAATTCGAATTTTGAAATGTGAAATACCTATTCAGTAACTATTGTATATCCTCCATCCAAAAAATCAAGTGAGGGAAGATCACTTGATACCTTAACTTTACTCTCATCGTCTCTGTAATTATCGAACTTACTCTTAACCTAGTTCGGTTGCTCTACCGCAAGAAATTGTCAAATTTTCTTCCTTACTGCGGATTTTAATAACCTAGTAATGGTTAACATTTAAGCCAAGCATTACAAATCTCTGTGATTATTATCTGTTTTAATAAATTTCGTCTGAAATGAAACAAGTTTGAACATAAGAAGCTAACATACATGTTTATTCATACAAGCTTACAGTGAACAAGCTAACATGGCCTGAAAAAATAAAAGACCTTAACAGAATACACGCTTGTACAATGGCAGACAGTCCACATTTCTTAGAGGAACCTCTGATAAGATCAGCAGTTAACTAATAATTATATCTGACCCTATAGCCTCTAGCTTACTGTTCTTAATTTGTGAGTCTTGTGGCTGAAATAATTACATATTAAATTGAGTAGTATGCTAAAATAATACGAAAGAATCTAGCTTAAGGGGCACTAAGGCAGCTAGTGTCTTCCCAAAATGAATGAACTCTTCGTCTCCATAAGGCAAGAAGAAGACAGCGTCAGTGGTAGAATGCACATATATAATCTCAGTAAGCCCAAAATGATGTCCAGTGGTAGAATGAAGCTCAATAAGCATGGGCTTGATAAGGAGAGAAAAAGCTGTAGACGACTTAATTGCTGAGGTATGGGTCATATAAAAAATGAAGACAGCAGAAGAAATTGGATGAAATCGATACTCAACGATGGGTGAAATCCAGGTCAACTAGTTCGCTCTTAAAATGCGCGAAATTGTCCCTCGCATATTCCTGCTATTCTGAGTACGTTTCACTTATTAGATATCCCCTTATAACTGACCACTTCTTATGGTCATTCAAATTACTAATTTCAAAAATCGTTTTCATCTAAAATTACAACACGGAGAAAGACATAATGTAATAGAAGTTTACTAGCGTCAGCTAATAAGGAATTAACATAGCAACGAAAAAGACTAATCTAACAGATGCTTTTGCTAGTCGCAACATCGGCCACTATAACTATAATAATAGCTTAAAAAATAATTATTATAGTAATAATTACTGAAAGTTGTGTGCTCGATATTGTCCTCATCATTTACTAAAAAGAAAACAGGAATGCGAAAAAGTAACTCTACTGGACTGCATAGGAGGCTAATTGTCTCTCACTCAGCGTAAAGATCAGCGCAGTTTATTGGTATTCACAGAAGGAATCTCTTTCTTTCTTTCTCTCCCTCCCTATCCTACTTTTGAAGTTTATGACTATGCAAATATTATAACTAATTATGACCAATTTGATTTATTCAGTCACTTAATTACCTCTCTCCTTAATTTTTATTATCGCCGCTACATATTCGCATGCACACAAAGAATTTACCTTCAATCATGATTTATTTCACATTTATCTACTTCATTTGTTATGAGATTTGAAAACGTACGCGCTATCTTAGTAATTATTGTAAGCCGCAACAAAGTAACAAAATTTACACTATTACGTTGTGGGAAACTGGTATCGGTTAACAGTAAATCGGAAATATTTCAGAGGGAAAGAGATCGGCAAGTTGTTGAGAGTAAAGTCAAGGGATCAAATGATTGTACAATATTTACTTAATGAGTAGTTCACGCTCCAAAATTCGATTTTCAACTGAATTCGTCATCTGGATTGCAAAATGTATTCTTGTCCATGACACCCTATACTAATTGACTGATTGCTAAATTATAATCTTCGATCCTGCCAATTCGATTTGTTTTTAACCTCCACGGTTGAGAAAACAGATCAATCTTACATGACCTTAAGAAGCCCAAGTGGTCTCATCTGAAAACGGAATTAAGGTAGCTTAGGCATTTAATTTAAGCACATAATGGCTCCGCACACTGAGAAATATCCGCACAGGTATATTGTGAATTGATTTGACCTTCGATAACCTCATAAACTTGACTAGACATTTTATTATCTCTGCTTTCTTATTTACTGATGACTCAACGTTGACTTGAGCTCGTCCCTTTCTTCCCCACTGCCTTATTGTTTAAGCTATGGACAGATAAGTTTTAATTTTCTTGATTATCATTTATGCTGTTTCTGGCAAGTCTGACAGTAAAATTTTGTTAGACTACTATATTTGAACCCATGGACATGCAAAAAAGTTTTGCGTGTTATTCAGGAGGTGGCATCTGAACAGGAGAACTGGTAAAGTAGTTTAATAAGATATTACTTGGCTATATAAGAATATTGATGATGTCAACAGTATCTATCAGAATTCAAGAAACATTGATTTGTCCACTTTTGCATTATGGACATAATACAGTTTGCAATAGCGGAGTGTACCAAAGCTCTATTTTCTTTTCTTTATCCCCAGATTTCTGCATAAGTTCATGTCTGAGCTATTTAGACCCTGTTGACCAATTGAATCAATAGAATGGTTGGTTTTGTCACTTGATATAATATTCACTCTCTTACAATCATGAGTAGGTAGATGAGAAAGGTAAAGACGGTGCTCACTAGAGTTCACTCAAGGTGAACTCTGATCAATTTTCGTAAAATTGATTACTTATTACTCTTCCTTAGTTAGGGTATGTGAATATGGAAGCTTGTTTAGCGGTTATTGAATTGATCAGTTTAATTATTATTTAATTGGATTACTTATGTCAGATCCTCTATTCAATCTTAATTTTATAAACGAAACACGTTCTCAGATACATTCAAAATGGCCATGAGTAGAGTTGAACTTCATTGTCATTTGTTTGAGAAAATCTAATCAGGCAATTAAGCTCTCTTAATATTGGAGGTTAATAATTTTGGATAAAATCAAATCTAACTTAAGTGAACACAGCCTTCTGAGCTTAGCTGACTTGGAATTTCTTTCATCTCATCTCAGCTATATTAAAACTGTAAGCTACTGAATATCATAAAAGGCTTTTTTTAACTTCTCAACCATTGGAAGGTAACTAAAAGAATTTAAACTGCAAGACTGACGCTTCTTGATTATAAAACCGGTTAATAAGCTCTAACATTCCAATAAACGTTTGCTTGTGATTGATAAACAGGGAACGAATCCTCAAATTTGAATTCGGGGACGTGAAATACCCATTTAATAAATACTGCACAACTCGAATGCCAAAGTGAATGAACTGGGACTCACTGATCCCTTGCCGTTGCTCTCAACATCTTTCAGGTCCCCTTCACTCTACCATTTATGGGACTTTCAATTAACCAACTTCATTTGCTTCTCGCGATTAAAAATAACAACTTTTTTTGTATTACTGTGGGTAATGATAATAAAGCTTATTTGTTTCCAAAAAACCTTCCCAAATAATTGACTTTCATTATTACTACTCTTGTTAGAACAAACGTGTAAAATGCCTAATTACGAAATTCATCGACTTTATACAGATAACTTTAGTTATCTGATGAATGACCTTCCCTCACCTTAAATACTTTTTCCCGATATATTTCCTAAATGTATTTTATCAGTTTAGTTAATAATTCCTGTTTTCATATTACCTATGGCAAATTTTATAACTTCAGGAGGATAATATACATTTTACTACTTCTCCATGACCTCTGATCTACTAAAAATAATTTCCAATAGTTTACAAATGCTTGTTATGGACATTTTGCTTTAATAATAATAACATACTTTTAGCAAACATGAAAAGATGAAAGGCTTTACTGATGGGCGGTCATGACTGGTTGATGACAAGAGGATTGAAATTTATTTACTACAATCCCGGCAACATGGTGCAAATAGATAGAGTATTACTTCACCTAAACCACTAAATCGACTTTAAATGATAAACAGTATTTGCCAAAATAATCTAAATGACGTTATTATTTAAATATTGACCGCTTATTTGTTAATTAAACTTAACTTGGAAAAAAATATTTCCTTTTTGACGATAAATTGATCTAGTATATTTCACAGATGAGTTCTGTCTTCATTCAAGAATTCTCAGTTCACACAACATGAAAAATCTAATTGAATGAGTTGCTATTATCTTATAGGCACATTTGGAGAAAATATTTCCGATACTTCTCTTGGGTTGAGGGACAGCATCATAGAGCCTACCTGGTGGGAAACTAAGATTTTGTCTCTTTGTTTATATGTCCGACTTAACCAGCACCGTGAACTATTCTCCTCAATAGGGGAGCACCGATGTTCATGGAACCCATGAACTCTGACTTCGCTATTATTTACTACATATGTCCGTTTATTAAACAAATGGAACACATTATTTGACATTCGTGATTTCGCCACTTTTCAGTTCTGAAGATCTTTTGATGAGATTCACATTGAATCTGCATCAACGTTAATGTGTCATTTCAATCACTCTTGTCTTTTATAAATTAAACCATAAAAAATAGAGCTCTGGAAGTCTTTCTTGATCTTGACGCCTAAATAACAATGATCAATAAAGCAAGAGTATGCAGCTGGCAGTTTCGCACTTCATCATTTACGTTCGAATTCCTTTGGGGAGGAAATTTACGCTTATATAGAATAAATTTCGATACTGCTGACTGTCTTTGAGATGACAGCTCAGTCAAACCACAAATTTCCTTGGAGTCTTAGTCGATTTACCCCAGTTATTTCCCTTTTTAGCCTTCTTTCTAATGTTCCTTGGTATATGACGGCTCGTCTGCCAAGATTCTATACTTATGGGTGAAGTAACTCCTCATACAGGTAAACATTCGTTAAAAGAAAAGGGAAGGAATTTGGATTTATCATATGAGGGACTCCTGTTTGTTCCGTTGCTACCCTAGATTAATAATCGAAAGTGTCGCCTTCCCTTGGAAATTGTTAATAATATCTTATTAAAGTATTAAACATCTTCAAATGTGATGATATTATGGTAAACTTACAATTATTTCCCTTCATTATTCCATAAATCAAAATATCAATTTATAACGTAAACTCATAATTCATTATTGTTAGCTAAAAGTGTAACCGAGCCACTATCGATTACTTACCGACTGATACGATTTTGTTTTTACCATTTTCGCCACAATTTATAATATACTAATATGTTTTTATAATTTTGACATTCTATACTATGTCAGTATTATAAACCGCACTATTTAAACTAATAACCAATCAACTTTCTTCAGGTCATTAAGTTTGTCTGAATAGGTGAAACTATAACGGTGTATAATTTAAACAAATATGAACAAAATGAATGCATTGATTAATTTAGAGCAGTGAATATCTCTCTACTCAAAAATCTACTCCAGTGCCAAATGCTAGGTCAGTAGGACCAGAATACGAGGAGAAAACATTTATTGATTTTGTCGATACATCACGTGATCATATTGAGTAATCCTGAGTGCAAAACCCAATTTGGTTCACCAATTATGCGCCTATTCATTTTCTGGATAAGTGTAAGAATATTATATAAGATAAAAATGGAGTTGAATGTGACCTTTAATTAGATTTCTGTTTTAACCTTCATCAAAACTTTTGGGACAGTGATTTATTAATTATTATTATTTTTGTTAATAAAGTTCATCTTAAGTGAACTCTAGTGAGGTCCCGTAATGTTAAAGTCATGTAAGCTACAATTATCCACCTATCCAGGCCGTTAAAGCCAAAAAGTGATTTAAAATAGAATGAATTATATTCTTGCCTACACCAAATCCGAAAGATGAAAAAAATCAATAAGTACTGCAAATGATAGTCAGTAGTGGACCGGAATGGTGTTGAAAGTAAAGACAAGATATCGGTGAGTCCTTTGGATTAAAGTTGAATAATCTTTCTTTATTACTATTTTCCACAATAATATAAAAATTACAACTTTAGCCGACAGAAAGCCTGATAAATAAAAAAGAGATGGTCAGAAGGCTGCTGTGAGCAAAGTCACGGTATCGAAGATTCTCACTTCAGTTGATTTTTGGAATCGGGTTCGACATTCTTTGTTAAAGAGGTAGTTTACATTCTAAACTTTAAATTTCATGGTTTGTCCCCTGGATTGCAGAAAACGCTCGTCTACGATGTTCAGTGCCTATCGGCTGTTTTTTCATCAAGAAGGGTCAGTCTTGCCACTTTAATTGGTTTTTTCTCCGATAGATTGAGGAACTAGAACGGTCTTATATGATGTTATACAGCATACATGATCTTAACAATGCAGGATTGAGATAGCATAAATCAGTTATTGAAATTATTATTCATCATTGAACAAAAAACTAGAGTTGTTTCAAAATGCCTTTATTATATCTGATGAAGAAAAAATTTTCCTGAATGCAATCAATATGTTTTCTGTTATGCTACTGCCCAAAGATAACTTAATCTCTTTCATTATAATGCAAATGTCTTGATCATTTTCATCCTTAGATATCGTTATGATCACAAGACTGTTAAATTCAAAGTTAAAATCTCTGCAAATTTTTGTTCAGCACAGTCTCCTGGCTATCGGCAACCTTTTCACAACATCGTTATAAGGTGACAGGGTTCTAAACTATGATAACTGATTTCCAACTCTCGTTTTCTGTTAAATTAGCTTGAAACTAGATTTCTTCCATCTACTGCCAGTATGAGGTGATGGGTCGGGGGGAGGGGGGTTGGGGGGCTCTTTTACGGGTAATTCAAATTGTAGTAGAAGTAGGAGAAGCGAGTGGTGAATAGTAGGGGGAGGGGGGATATTTTTGCAGTATATGGGGGTCCTGCCTAATCTAAGAGTTTACATTATGAATGAACATACAGAAATTATGTATGTTAATGTTAGACATGTTAACATTTGTGAGCTTTCAAGTGGCAGTCCATTTTAAATACATACCAGAGGTAGAGAGGAAGAGAGAGAAAGATGAGTCACATCTCTTAATGATATGTCTTAGTGTGTCTCGCGCTTGTGTATATATATGACCAGTATAGTAGTAGTAGCAATGACTAAGCTTAATTTCAATTTTTTGTAAAGCTCTCTCCGTGTCCGACTCCTTGCATGGAGAGAGAGAGGGAGAGATAAGACAATATGACTTCAAGATGCAAAATGATAAAAATGATTTCAAAAGTGCGTCATTTCAAGGCAGTTGTAAAAAACGCTGTTTTCTGTTGAAATAACGCGGGAACAGAGGAGTATAAGCAATGACTTAAAGAGTACAAGAATATCGGTTAATTTTTCTCGTTATTTTAAGGAATACAACATTTTTTACTCTACATAGATAAATAGGAAGAAGAGAACAATCAGATTGTAAGATTTCTTTGTTTCTAAGATGAGAATATAATAGAGAGGGCTGTAGAGAAGTTTATTTTGTATTTATTAAAGCCAGAGGCAAGTAAAAAATTTGAGAAATTTGTCCGTGTGAAGCAAATTTCTCTGAATCTCCCTAAACTTAATGTCTTCATCAGTTGAGGTGTATTTGAAAACTTTGATTTAAACTTCGATTTTTATGAATACAGAGAATTGCGTTGAACCCATCGTTTTACTATTATTGCCAATGGTATTGTAAAAAAAGGCTCCCACAAGTTTCAACTGAACACGCGAAGTAGCAGAATAGTGCAGAAAGGGATGGAAGGATCGAATAGAATGTCAGGCATCTTTATTTGAATCCTTAAAGTTCGGCGTTGTCCACTTTCTCATAAGGGGTTTAATTCAATTAGTTATATCTCATTTTTCGGACCTCAGCTTTCCCCTTCCTCTCTGCAATAAAGATATTGTTAAAGGTCACACACGTCTCCCCACAACGTAAATCTTTAATCCAAACTGTGACTGATCGTTTTTATGAAATAAGGTTGTAATGTTATTAATAATGTTATTATTATGTTAATAATAACAATAATAATAACATTAGTGTTATTAATTGTATAAATTATTATTATTGACATTATTATTAATAAATGTTAAGATTATGCACCTAGAATAGGTTGTTATCACAATCCTTTATCTACAGGATTGTGTAGGTCTTTCGGTGCAACGTATTCAACTCATCATTCCCTTCATTCAGATTATTCTTCCACAGTCTCCTCTTTTTCCAATATACCTGCCGATATATTTTACGTTGGTTAATTTATCGCTCGATATATCCCAATTGCTCGTCGATTTAAAAATCCCAAATACTCATCTCAGTACTTCAAAAATTCATAAATCAATGGGGATTTTTGTCCAATCATACGCATCATACTTCAAACTATTTACTCTTTATACAGACTTTTGCATTTACCTTTCTCCTCTCTTCTCATTAAACTCGTAAAAATAAGTATTATATTATCAGTATAATTCAACGTAGAGTGAACTCTAATGTGTTGAAATCATGTTACCCTTTATTATTTACTGATCATGTTGGCCATCAAAAGAAATACCTATCTGAAGTTGTTGATCAGCTATATAATTATAACAAAAAATCGTTAAGCTTCAGACATCGCAAACGTGACTCCATCCGGAAACCAGAAGACAAGCTCTGAAAATTACACATTGGAACATTAGAATTTGAAGCAGTGGACTACCTTATACCTGAATCCAACGACCATATTTAGTAAGAAATTTTGCACTCTTATCTTCCCTTAATCCATACTGTATGCTTTTCCACGATGAAAGTTGTATTTTTTGTCTTGCTACAGGTAATAACTATCATACTCTTATAGGCATCAATATTGTTATAGTGCTGAACAGTAACAGAAGGAGCGTAAGTAGTTCTTAAGAATTACTAAAAATAGAAACTGTGCGAATATTTGAAAGAAACAGAATACTAACAATTAAGAGTTTTACTGTGTTTCGTTGTATTTTAGCCTGCATATTGTCCTTACCTTACCTTTGTATCAAAAGTCGTGATGATTCAATTTGTGTTTTTTTCCACTCATTCCCTTTAACTTGTGCGATTTCAAATCTACGCTTTGAAATGTGCTGCTAGATTTATCAGAATCGATTTGTGATTAAAAATTAAAGTTAATCTTTGCAGGATAAAATTCATTCAAACTTACCTCCCTTAAGTTCCCCAAGCTAAAAAGGTCATAAGGAATGGAAAACTAATCAAGCTCAAGGAAGAACTCTTTCTCTGCAGGATTTCAGTCAGATGGGCCAAATGAATTGTGTATCCTCAGTAAGAACCAATCCATTTTTCAGATTTCGATTTCATTTACTGGATCTCTAAATCAGATTTAGTAAGTTAACTTCGGCAGAATTAATCTAAATAGATGGATTAAAATAAGAGAGCCACATAGAGATGAAACGTATATGCACGCGTCCGCCTTGCATATATACATCACGCACATGTATGTATTGATAAGTATTTACATCGTGTATGCACCTACAAACAACATATGAATTCATGCATGTTGTCTTGCCCTCCCCTCAATGGTCTGCATTCATACATAATACATGAATACATAAATGCAAAAAGCCCTGCGTGTGAGTATATATATGCAAAGATATTGCGTGAGCCAATATTTGTAGTCCATATATATACATATACATATATATACTTGTATTAATCCACCGGGGAAATCCCATCCGTGTTATTTTTGTATATCTGCTCATTGTCGTAAGGAGATATTTAGTAACATAACCACCTTTTCAATTAAATCGACTGGTCGACAAGATTTGAATATCGTGGACATGAACCCGCCAAGAAACCAAGGGATCAAATCATGACAATTGAGCTATGAAGAATTTGAATTTTACAAGATGAAATATATTCCTTATGAGCGAGTGGAAAACTCAATGCTTTCAGAGTTCAAATAAAATAAAATTTCCACATCTTTTCGACCCACGTTATTCGCCTTAGTAGACTATCTTGATATTCTGAAGGTTTGAAACCTTTATTGCATTTCCCTAAATAATAATAAAATTGAAGTATAGTTAATATTATAGTTACCCAGTATAATACAAAAAATATCCTTTTTAATTTTGAGAAGCAATTGAAATCGATAAAAGAAAAATTCATCTAGTGATGAAGAGGTGGGAGTCAAAAATATGCTGAAGACAGAGTCGAGGCATCAAAAAGCTGTACTTCCTTTGATTTTTGGATATGCGTTGTATAATGCCTAATGGGTAGTTCACGTTTCAAAATTCCATTTAATGATTCGTTCCTTGGATTGGTGCAAAATATTGCCTACGATGTCCAGTGCTATTTTATTTATGTTGGTTGTCTTGCCACTTTAATATACTTTTTCTCACAGTGGTGGTGAAGAAAAAGAGCTAGAACACTTGAATCATAATGCTTCAATTTGCATAGGGACCATTGTAACGCAAATACAACAAACGGTAATGTGGTCAAATGTCCAGACTCCAAACATTTTAAATCCTGTGTTGAATATAACAAGCGTGCAAAGGAGAACTTGACCTTGGAACCACTCTTCTCATTTCTTGCGTTTCCAAATGTGTACTATTCCCAAGCTCAAGGCTGTTCAAAGAAGCGAAGTGAACATGTTTCCATGAGTAAGATGTTTAGAATTACACGTCACATTTTCAAAGATGGAAGTGAATATCATAAAGCAGAGAATTTAATGTCTCGCAAACCTCTCTCTTCAAGGTACTAGAATCTGCCTTTCTGCCAATTCGTGCCCTTGATGTCATCTTTAAATAAATAGTCTATAGTGCGATTAAATTGCATCTTATTAGAATGTCATTCTCCATCTCGACGTATTAAGAGCGATATGAGTTACTATTTAAACATTCACACTTCGGATGCAAATTAACTTGTAGTCTCCATAAAGAAGGAAAATATTAAGGAAATACAATCAACTTACCCCAGTTCAAGCGGTATAAAATGTGAGAGAATTCTCCGATTTTCGTTAATTAAATTCCCTTACATTCTCCTTCTATTCGTGCATCTGCTTATCAAAATCCCATAAAAATATATTTTTTTATGAACAAACGAACAATCATGGTTTCTGCCCAATTTTGAAGTTTAAACCGATAATAATGCACTACTAAATGCAAGTAGTTGAGTACTACACAAAGATTCCATTTTCTACATTTAATGTGAAATCAATTTTTATGAGTTTCCTGCTCCTAAACCTCTCTCAATAGTATCTTCAACCATTTCAGTTGAAATCAAAGATCGAAATTTCAGCAAATTACCGAAAAGAACTATGCCACAAAGGCGCGATAGCTCACTAGAAATTCCACGACACGTATGATTTACTATTCTAAAATTCCTTAATCCAAGCATTTGTTACGCAAAAACATGTGGACTTACTTACTTAAATGGTTAATTAGTTGTATTTAGTTCGATACAATGCGCATTCAGTGAACACTATTGAATAGGTATCAAATTTAATGCTAGGGTTTATATGACAAGCGGGTGTTTCAGTCAAGAAAGGGAGGAGAGAGTTGGTTTGATATTACCATAGCAACTACTTGCTGAAATACCTTAATATGTTTATGGTTTTAATACGCCCCCTCCCTTAATATGAGGTTTTAAATAAGGGTATTCAGCCTGTTTTGAGTCTATTATAAGTGAATTGATGAGGAATATAATACTTGTTTTAATCATCTGATCTATGGTCTAATTTGAATCAATGAGAAGTGGACACAATCAGGCGCAAATCACCAAAGAATATTAATAAGTTTATTTATTTAAAGATAGTACCTGGGATACCAATTGGAAAACAGAATGCCAATCTTTAAAGTTCCAGTACATTGAAGAAAGAGCTCTACAAGACCTTGTGACTAAATGTGCTTGATGTTGGCATTCATTTCTATCTTTAAATTGTAATGTTTGGTTTTGATGCTTATATTCCTGGACGAATCTTCTCTTCATTTTGTTGAATAGCCATGCATTTTGAATAAACGCATGAAAGTATACATTTGTCAACGCAATCTATAAGAAGAGCGGCTTTAATGCTAATTTCTCCTTTATACTCGGACAAGAATTTTTTTATACAGCACCAATGTTTCACTAGTAGTTAATATTAAAAAGTGCGTATTCAAACGCCTCCTTTGCCAACCACAATATTAAAAATAAATGAATTATTACTAGAACTATCTCTACCACGCTTAAATACCTGTTAGTTTCGGCTACTTGGTTATAGTTGTAAGAGGACACAAAGTGGAACAAACAGCCATTTAATTAACTCAGTTGGTCAACAGGTAAGTGAATATCGCGAATATAAAATCAGGAATCAAACCATGAAAACCGATTTTCAGAACGTTTGAATTTTTCAAAGTAAATCGCGCTTCTTATAAGAAAACCGACAGCTCAAAGTTACCAGAAATTCAAATGAAGTTGGATGCTTGACATTATGACTCCTATTTGACCCTCCTTACATTACCGTACTATATCGCTTTCCCCGAGTTCGGGTTAGAACTTGCAAAAGTTCTTTTACTTGGCCGTGGATGAAAATATTTCTAAAGTAAAAGCCTGAAAAGGGTTTTTTGCGTCTAACCATTTCCGTCGAATAGGCAAATATTTACTCATATTAACCTCTGCATTCTGCCATAATAAATGAAGATAATAATAACAGTAATATGCACGATAATAATATTTATGATACAATCACACTAATAACTATAATAATTGTAGTAATAAATGGGAAATAATTATAGTTATTATTATTTTTGTGATAATTATGGGACTAATAAATGGGATAATTGCAACTGAAGTCAGTAGTAACAGTTTACTACAATAATAACAATATTTTTATTAAGGGAAATTTTTCACAAGTTTGTTAAGCTGTCTAAATACAAAAATAATAATAATAATATTGATTATTTGGGAAGACACATTTGGAGAAACAAATTCAATGATTATTTCTATTAAATTTCAATAATTTTATAGTAAGCTTAACAAGATTTAATTGTGAGATAGCATCTGAACACGCGAAGTAGGAAATAAGGGATGTAACGGGGATTGGACAGGAGTATATAATAAAGTCTGGCCGTCAAGACTGTTACTTTGATGAACTTTACAAGTTTCAGGTTAGCATCTCTCAATGTGTAATAATCAAATGTTTCAGTTGTAAATTTTCGTGAAATGATCTTTGAGCTTCTGGGTGAGTCCATGTCCACGATATTCCAGGCATGTCAACGAGCTGATCTAATTGAATGGCCATGCTATTTTTACAGCCTTGAGTAGATAGATAAACTAGTTGAGGCATTTTTAAAATAGCAGAACCTCTACAGTTCACCTGATATAAGTTTAATAAATTTAGTTATCCACTTAATTATTTACTATTTTTGCAATAAGTCCACATCATAAACAGCTCATACATATTTCATAGAGGATTCGGTTGAAAAGCGACAAAGCAAAATAATTCTTGTGATTAAATTTGCAAGTCTTTTTTTCTAAAAATTACGAATTAATGCCTAATTTTGTAAGATCACTTCCTTATGTGTATACCTATCTCCGTCTTATTTTCTCAATTTAATGGGGCACAGACCCTTAGGATGGAAGGCAATTTCTCACTTAATTTAGATATTAAAAGGTAAGACGGAGCAAAATTTTCGAAATGATAGAAAGAGAAGAACTAGAGGGAATAAAGATCGTAAACGTCAGTTCAACAGTTGCCTTTAAAATTATCATTTTGCAGTTGCTATTTTTTGCATAACTTTATTACGCCAAGAGAGTTCAGTAGGTAATTTTTAGTCTCTTACCTCCCTCCATATATATATATATATATATACGTAACGTGTCTATAATTCTCTAAGTTGGACTTAATTGCGGACACCCTTTGTCTTATTGGACCGCCGCTCAAGGTCATTATGTATATATGGAAAGACAAAGATAGCTAGAATTATAATGCTAATTTTTTATGCTACTGAATTGCAAAGTTTATGTCTTGTAACGTGTGCGCATTCAGGCTACGCCGCGGTGTAAGTGAAATGTATCCATAAGCATATATCTATTCAGGCCAGAGGTTTGGCTCAGTATAACTTGGACTGACATATGAAATTCAATTCTTAAAGTTTGCTAAAAGAAAAAGATTTGTGTTTGACATTCGATTAATTTGCAGTCCATTGGAACAGAAGGTCATGTCCAACTAAAAATTTGAACAAGGATTCATAACTTTTAATATCAAACTTTCATAAGGAAGGAGTTGTCTCTCTGGAAACAAAGATTTTCATATAGCTCTAGTTGCGATTGGGACCTCTTTGACCTTTTGAGTGTGCTCAATCAGAGACTACCTTTTGGTGCGACAAAATATTTTGTTGATGGTGGTTTTCAAGAGCGGGAGGGGATACATCAGAATTGTTCAAGTTTAGAAAATTGGGTGGTGATGCCACTTCAATCTTTAGTGTTACAAAACCGTCATTTGGTTTAAAATAGAGAGATTTTTGGCATTTACTATGGCAAATTCAGATGCTTCGTCTTTAAATGGAAAAATATCTCTGGGAAAAGAGTTATAATTGTCCTCATAATACTTGGAGACGAAAATGTTGACTGGAGGCTGTTCGATAAAGTTGTCTTCGATGATGGTTGCACTCGGTAACAACTTATTTGTTAAAATTTATTTAGTACAAAAAAATCTTAATCTGAAACTGACAATTGTTACCGTCCCATCTTCAATCCTGCAGATGTGTTTGAGCGAGGTAAGGTAAAAATTCAGCAGGACGCCGACAAACATAGATCAATGCAATGGATTTCATGTGGTGTTTCGAGATGAGCTATTTTCACGGGTGGTCTCTTAGTATCCCGTCTTTCTTAATAATATGCAGGCGTACGCTAATTGTGATATCTTGACAGTTAGTTGGAATGGCATTCCCATTGATTCGATGATGAGCTTATCTTCAACTCTAAACTCAAACTCTCTTTCAATGCACAGACTTTTCCGGATTAATGAAATGTCTTGGAGTGACTATAAAACTGTCTTTTCTCCCTCCAGATCCAAGTCAATTGGTCTATTAGGCATATACTGATAATGTCGACAAAAACAATGGCAACGTAGCGTTACTTTATAAAAAACCTCTTGTGTCACAATACTTATGCACTTAAAACATTATTTGACTAAAGGAGAAAAAAGGTTTTTTCAAATTGTATTGGTGTTTAAAGACAACCAATATGTTCAACTTTCCTTCGTCCTCTCTTCTCTTTTGTTTTAACATACATCCATCATGCTTTCTACGTAATTTTCTTCAACCAAAGAATTTACTGTCAAAGAATTAACAGTCAGTATTCTACAGAAATCCGATCAGATTATTTTTATATAAAAGTTATAATATTGATCATTTCAAAAACAAAATATCCTAAATTAAAGATTTTAAACTGTACAAAATGTAAATTTTGGGTTAAAATTGGAAAATTTTCAACCTTTTTTGCTATTCAAGTTAAAATTTATTTAGGCAATGGGGGAATATATCCTATGATTAAATTCTAGAATCCCGATTGTTCAAGAAGATCTTTACTCTCCTTCAACATCATCTACATGCCCACTAGATATAGCTGGGAGGGAGAGAGGACAGAAGTGTATTTCACCAAGAGGTATTTTTAGTTAAATAAAGACTATATATTTAAATGCAAGTTGCCCTCATAGTATTGAGTTTTGAAGGCAAAACACAGCCGGAGTGATAACAATTTTATCCTAAATAATTGTCAAGCTGACAGGAGTGACGTGCACCGGCCTATTGATAAGGCTGGTGGGCGACTTAGTGACAATCTAAGGAAATTGATTATTCCGAAGCAGCAGTTTTGGGGGTTTGTTTCCCATCGAGGCTCAAGTTGGCTCGAGGAATATCGTAGCAGAAGTAAATTCTTACAGTGTCTTAATATAAAGGTCTCGTTTACTGATATTTTATCAAAACGGAGTAGATTGCATTTTTAAGCTTTTTTTCCCTCACTTATCGCCTTCCAATGTCTTTTCCGTAGCAGGAAGACGTAACAAACATTTGTGATATAATCTCAGAAAAGCAACTGTTGCTGAAGCATTCTCCCTGTA
This sequence comes from Hymenolepis diminuta, assembly GCA_900708905.1. Taxonomy (NCBI): domain Eukaryota; kingdom Metazoa; phylum Platyhelminthes; class Cestoda; order Cyclophyllidea; family Hymenolepididae; genus Hymenolepis; species Hymenolepis diminuta. Next base: position 2,847,127 of record CAADRB010000004.1, on the reverse strand, counting down.
AATTAAATCTAAATTATGTTACAATAAAGTTTTTAGGTCTCAAATCCAATCAATAATCATCTTGGACAGCCTGAAATACCTCCTATGAGAAAGTTGTATTCTATTACCCATCTCATTACTAATCATGATCGGAACGGTCGGTCATTTCGTTTACCGAATGTGTCTCAATGAACATCAAACCAATGACCTTTAACTTTGGAGACATTAAACCACCGGCGCAAACATTGACCTGTAAAACCAATACGGATAGACATTTTTCTCTTTATATGTACACAGATTAATATTGAACCTGCGACCTTTGAATTGGCAAATGAGAAAAACTTGAGTCCTACGCCTTAAAACGCATACCAACTCCCCCTGTTCAAAATATCATCTAAAGCCGGTGGTTTATAAAATATGAACCCTAAAAAATGTAATAAGAATTTAAGAACATGGATAAGAAAGTTTCGCATACAATTTCAGTTCTAAACCATATAAAATTTGCACAATTTTTCTCGACCAAAGTGCATTTAAGACTTGCCAAAGATAAAGTTATTGATTTCCGCGAATTGCCAATGAATGCTACCATACAAAACAAGAAAATACTTTTTATTATATCAGTAGCATCTTTTGAGATTCAGTAAAATTTTATCCAATAATTTGAGGAAAATTAAATTCAGTAGCCTTTGTTAATTCATATTATTCCCTAAAACAATTTTTAGTAGTCCTACAGTTATAAATTTTCTTTTAATATGACGCTATAAGAATAGCGGGAATTCCTCTTTTTTTATTTACAGTAGGCTATAAATATATTTGTGTTAAAGACAATAGGGATTTATTTCGCCCCTACAAAGTCCGGAGTTAGCCATAAATATCTTCCTTTTCCTGAGCGAATAACATTATCAAAAGGTTGAATAAATCCAACTAATATACGGGGAAGAAGAGATAGGTCTGAACACTTGTCCACAGGAATGTGCAGGAAGAAACCTTAATTTGAATTGCATGCTACACATATCCAGACTTAATTATCTGAAAGTGAAATATGAGATGGCTTAATAGACCTGGGAAGGCAGTCATTAATAATAAATATACGTGAAAAATTCTACTCTTTCTTCTCATATTATGCGCGTCTACTAGTAACAAAGATTATATATGTAGGTGTATCTACTTTTGTTATCGAAATGGGGAAATGGATATTGAAAGAAGTTGTCCTCTTTAATTACTTGTACTCCTAATTACTAGATTTTGAATTATTTCAGGTAAATATTTTTGCATTTATGTCGTGTTTTAGATATAATGTAAGCGTAGTTGCAATAATTAACCAATAAGATTGAAATAAACAATACGCCGCGGATCGGTTTACAAGTTATGACCCTTCAACGGTGTTTACAAAAAAAGGATTCTAGTTGTACACTATTTACTAAATGAGTAGGTCACAGTCCAAAATCCAACTTCAATATTCGTCCATTGGATTGTGCAGGATCCTTGTCTGCGATTTCCAGTGCTTATTGATCGGTATTTCTATTACAAGGGACGGTCTTGCCATTATAAATACTTACTTTCTGACAATTTTTTCAGAAGACAAAAGAATATTATATCACATTCAGCAACTTACTTGATTTTAACATAGTAGAGATGAGATAGCTAAGCATCTTAGATTAACAGAACTCCGTAAGAGGTGTTCATTAAGGGTAAATCTTATCGAAATTTATAGAACTCTATTTAATGAAGTACAACTATTTGCAATTGTTACTAACCCCTTTTCACTCTTCCTCCCTTTCATTATACTAAGCTTTATTCCGTAGCTAATTTATATAACTATGTGAATACTATTCTCTTTCCACACAAGCATAAATTTTCTTCTTTTCGCTTTCCTTCACCAAAATCGTGCACACGTATTATTCAAATTTGCATTATCCTATGATTACTGATTAAATCACTTCTTCCTGTTCATTTTTTTACATTAAGAGAAAGCAACCATCTCTCTCTCACTCTAATTCTTTCACATTAGCATATATTTACATGCGCAGATGTTTGAATAGTCATAATTTCTATTGCTGTTGTAGCGCTGCACATGTACGTGTTCACGCATCGAATCCGATATTAACTTCAGACATTAATCTGCCTAACCCCTTCCCAAATCCCCGTTTTCTCTTCCAAGTCCTACTACTCCTTATGTATATGTATACACTACATACTCCTTCGCGGCGCCGTTTTTTCTGAATCCACATTGTGTTTGCGTATATGATTACACATACACTTCAGAGGCGGAGTGGAGGGAGAGATAAGCACTTAACATTTGCTACTGAAGTAATGGCCTGCATTTTATTGCCACCAAATAATTTATACTAAACTTGAGAGCCTTTTATCCAGTTATTTTTTCACTTTGATAATGGCTTATATCCATTTCATAGACCTCTGCGTCAAACAATTTGTCATGGGAATATCAAATTCCTTGGATTGAATGGGCTTAAATTGATCAGAAAGATACTGAAACAAAGAAGACATTCACAAGACCTCAGAGAGAACACACTTTAGTATATTTTTTCAATTGCAACTGTTTATAAAGGCTAACGAGGTGTCTATTTTGAAAAGAGGAAATCAAATACGCTCATGTCACTGTGTCTTAAAGGAGAGTTTATCATTTGATCAGATACTGAGAATCTGAAGAAAATATAGCATATGGCGAAGGAGATAATGAATGAAGTTTGCAAATTTTGGTTATTAAAGAGTAAAGACTTATACTATGCTCGAGTGGCTATTAATTTCGGTTCCATATTAAGATCCTCACTCGCTTAATTTTCCTGAGTATGTTCTAATCTGTTGAAGTGCAGTCTGACGGTCATGTGGAAAATCTAAATGAATATGGGAATTACGCAAACGGAACTTTGATTCGTTTAATAATATATCGGCAAATTTATAGAACTAGTATGCGGTATTTATTTGAACAAATTAATGCATGTTTAAAAGAGTAAGGAAGAAGAGAATCGGTCATGGAGTAGGAAGATTTACATCTTTATTACGCAGCACAGTAGAGTATGTGCTTAATTCTTGGCTCCTTTCTCAAAGGGTCGCTTGCAGGGGCTGACAATATCGCATTAATGGTAGCATTGCGACAATGTTCTAATATGTATGGAGACCCGTAATTTTACCTGACTTCTTGTCTTCAAACTTGGTCTCCAAATAGCCACAAACCTCAGAACTCAATGACGGCATGTACTTGTCGAAATACTAGGCTTTACACCATGACTCTGCAATTTGACACATCTTAACAAACATGCAAATTTTATGAAAAATTAACAATAACTTGCTGATTTAATTTTCTTTGGATAAAAATTATTTATTTTTAATCAACAGAAATTATCTGCCTTTCGTCCTCTTCTAGAATGAATTCGAATATCCGTTGTGATATATGGAATGTTCGAGTAATCAGCAAAGAAATTAAATTCTAGGAGGTTCTATCTCAGCTCGAATGCCGAAATATGTGCTTCACCGTCCTTGTTGAGAATAAAATGCATTTACCCGCAATTGAACTTTCCCAAAAATGGGCATGGCACAACTTGGAACTATCCTTCACCTTTGACAATCCGACTAATTCAAAATTCAAAATTGATTATACGTACATATAGCATTCAAACCTTCATTACCAATTGCATATAAACTATAATACTACGTTCGAGCTGTCTGTTACATGGAGCCTAGTCGTAAACTAGTTTATAAAAACCCGACTGAAATTAGTTTTAGATCATTTCAAATCTCGCATCAGTTTCATTCAGTTATAATCATCAGTTTTTTGACAATTATGGCAACAGTAGGTAAGTGGTGAATTGATATATTGGCGGATGCATTTGTATTTAGTAGTATCACAGTAACGTAATCACGCAAGTGAGTACACTGCAAATATATAATCTATCTAGGAGTGGAAAAAGTATGTGAACGAAGAATTATTGAGCAGTTTTCAGTAAGCGATTTCGAGTCTCCGAAGTGCTCGATTATAGTTCCGAACATTTATGGTTATCTTAAGACTAGATTTTAAATATATCCTTGTCTTTTCATCTACAAAATCGCGCTTTGTCTGCTAGAGAAAAAGTCTTACAAAAGAAAATTGTAGTTAAACTTTCCTCAACATTGATATTATATACAATACCCGCTATTGTGATGAGGCTCTTCAATTCTTGAAGATAGCCGGCAGTTTATCTCCATTAAATTCAGTTGCTTATTCCTCAGTCTGTACCAAGTGCTTTAACGCCCGAATACCTCCCAATAAAGCTAAGATCCTGAAGGTATGCTAAAGCCTAGTAAATTAAACAGCGTCAAAAAGTTTATCCTCTATGTGTGAACACAACCTATGAAGATCTGTCAACCTAAAATTTTTGGCTATATTACCTCTGCCATGTTGAGAATGTCAGTTGCTGAATATCATTTGGGATTATTTTGTCTTTTCAGCAGTTAGAAGAAAAATATAATGAAGTGGCAAGACCGATTGTTATGATTAAAAAGGGGTCGATAAGCACTGAACTTGGTAGACAAGTATTTGTCGCAATCGGGGGTACAAATCATGGAATTTGAATTTTGGAATGTGAGCTACCTGATAATGCAAATATTGAACAACCTGAATCAAAAAAAATCCAGTGAAGTAAAATTCTTGATACCTGGACGTTGCTTTTTTAATTCCCTTCCTTTCCCTTCATCATTTCTTGAACTTCCTGCTAACCGATTTCAGTCGTTTCCATAAATTTAAATGGAAAATCTTTTAATATTACTCTAGTAATAAGAATATGCCTCCAGTGTACAATCAGTTATCCTACTCTGTGGAATTTCTTGGTTTTGATGACTAACTTGCGACGGTTCTTTATCTCCACGCTTTCATAGAACAAAACTTCACATTTTTCTCTAAATCCCACTTATTATTATCGACACCCAATCGCTAATAGGCATTATTCATTCTTCAATGTTCCTAAAGTTATACTTAGTTGCGTCACTTCACAAAGACCTCCCTTTGTTGTTGACATATCAAATTTCACAATGAGAAAGAGGGTGCAATTTGGGTAGGGATTATTTAATTCGAAAACGCACATACAATAATCATCCAAGGCAGGCTTCATTTATTTACACATTCATGCGAATTTGTTGTATGTTTGTCCATAAAATACAACATTATGTGAATAAATTTTCTGCAAAAAAGTCAGTAAAGGCATTAACCTATTCTTCCCATTTTCCTACCTATCCAAATCCCCTCCCACCTTCGAGTTTCTTTACCTCCCTCCCTCCCTCCTTTTATCTCAACAGTAGGGCACCAAATTTTATTCCCGAATACCGTTTTACAAATATCATATTAGCGGCATAGTACATAGTATTGGCTCAAAAGTTTAACCCCCTCTTTTTTTCTTTTTTCGTTTTCTCCTTCTCTTCCTTCTCCCCCTACTTCTAGCGAGCAAAATTAACTTTTCTCTGTGCCTTTTTTGTCCAACAAACATAATTATGGCTCGAGAAAAGTGGCTGTTTCAATAACCATCCAGCTTTTTTTCTTTTTCCTACTCTTACAACAGTTCATAATAAAGACGTCTGTATTTTTTGAGGTAAAGAAAATGAAACGCAGTTAAATATATGTGTGTGAATTGGAGATTAACAAAATTGTGCATTGTAGTAGAAAGGAAGATAACATGGTATGTTAATTCAGTCTCTCTCTCTCTCTCTCTCTCTCTATCTTAGGATGTAATGTCTTTTGGTTAGTAAGGTAAATATAGATAGTGATATATTACCACCAGATTGTTTTTACGTCGATTTTGGCACTATCATTTATAATTTTGCACTAGACAAGAGGGGGACAGTGGAATAAATGTTAAATATTATACTGTAAAGATTAATGCACAGGATATGGTCCAGTATGCTCTTTTTCAGATATAGTTGATTACTTTCTAACCCTAGCAATTTAGTATAGAGAAGTAACACTATATCTAGCCCTTTTGGACAAAACGATGCAATTTGCAAGGGCAAAACAGCCTTCAATCTTATATTTACTGGGAGGTGCTGAAAGGCAAATTGAGGATTTTTAGTCGAATTTCTGCATAACTGCAGTTGCGGTTATGGCATTTTGTCCTACTACTGTCAATGAATTAAATAATTGAGAGAGTCCAGTTGAAGCCTAGCTTTCAAGGCAAGTGAATGATTATTACAGAAGATTTAAGGAGGAAGATTTGCTCTCATGGGCCCTTCTGAATCCCCATATTTCATAATTCACTTCAAAATTTAACATCGTCTAATTGCAGAAGGAATGGTACAGCTGAAAATGTGCTAGGTAATAAGATTGGGTAGCTATATAATGATTGGTTTCTAATAATTAATTGTTAATTTTTAAATAATTTTTTATATTTATGAAAAACATAGTGCATGAAATCATCTAGCACATAAAAGAACACATTAGAACAGAGTGGAAGTCATCTGTCGTTATTTTAATCGGAGAATTATGTTACTTCAAACGGACGTCCATTTTAGAGGAGTGATGGATTTGTGTAAGAAATTGCAACGACAGAAACTGATTTCACAGTATCCTTTGATACAACACCATCAAAAGTATTGAACTATTGTTTTAATGTTTGATTTTGTTCAACTTAAAATTAGTTGGTACGAACGTTAACTGCAAGACGGTCAACACAGTAGCTCATTTTTGAGACCTAAACGGCATTCGTCCAAATTCTGTGAGAAGAATTCGTTATTCAGGTGACAGATTTCCCGATTAATGTTTCTCTGTACTTGGTCTTGAGAATGAAGTTCCTCAACACTACAATTCTGGTTAAACAGTATAAGTGCTAATAAGCTATGCCCATTTTGCAAATATAAGTCAGGTACCTTCGTTTTGACATGAATCATTTTTGTTTTGCATTTATTCTACCCTCTTTCTCTTTTGGATTTGAGTAATTGAAACTTTACGCTACTAATCAGGTTAGAGACCTTGAGTTCGGTATTTAACTACCTGCATTCAAAGACTGACTATATTCATAAAGGTGGTTGAACAATGTCAAGTTACGAGTTACCCACTAAGAGGCCTCAGAATGAGTCTTGAATACAATATTCCTCAACATTATTTATCAAAGCCAAGCCTTTTTAAACCGCCATTGTATAGAGGGAATGGATAATTAAATTGTGGGACTTAATAACTAGTTATCCCTGATATTGGCACTTCTGAGTAATTAATCAGCATGGAAAATGTTCAGCAAATGCGAATCTAGGAATTTACAATTCCAAAAACACTGGTAATAATATGCCAGTTAGGTTATTTCCTTTAGTGTAGCTTGAAATTGCCAGTGGAATGTGATTGCAGTCTCTCTTTTGTGCTTAGCCAAATGTCTATTAATACTAGAGGGAACTATCTAGGTACTTTTTGTAGTTAAAGAAATCTAATGACTTCAAAACCCTATTTTAGGGTGTTTCAAATTTCATAATTGACAAGGGTGATTAATCTGTAATCTATCAAAATTTCACTCTAAATCCTGACATATTAAAACCCAAATGATTTATCTTCCAGATGCCTTTGATGAAAGGCATACTAAATTCTGATGAGTAACCTAGACAGGCACTGGATAGTAACATTAGAACGCCAAACCCTTTTTCCCACTTACCCAAATATATCCACTTTTTTTCTGAAAATCATATTGTATACAAATTAGGAAATAAAAAGTCTGATCCTTCCTAGTACAGACTCCCTAGACCTTATTTAGAGGAAGAGCAGAAACGCAGTTCACACCACCATTGAGTGATGGAGTAACTTAAATATTTGGAATTATGCAACATCAATGATGACTTGATTCAACCTTCCCCATTTGACGCCGTTTCATTATAAGCTGTTTTTCGTCGGGTATGAATCACGACACCTTTCGTAAATAGCAGCATTAGTACAAAAGCTATCTGTTATTATATTTGCGGAAGTAAGCACACGGTGTATATGAGTGCCTGGTCTAATGCATTGTTAATCGAAAAACGACCCCCACATAAACACACATACATTCGCGTTCTGCACAACCACTTCTATGTTGATATACTCTAATATAAACATACCGAACTAGGTCTCTCACTCACTCACTCTCTCTCTCTCTCTGACTATCGCATAAAAACATATTCGAGAATCCATTAGTTAAGCTTAGTTTATAACAATAGCCCTATTTATTGAATTAACGGAGCTGCGATTTCGTAACTCGTTTAATTCAAACCAGAATCTTTAGAGAAAAGCTAAGAATTTGAACTAGGTCTATCTGTATTGATCAAATAGCTACCGTAACCCTTGCAATTATGTAGGAGGCAAGACAGCTTGACTTAACGAAGCTGAAATCATGGTTATCATTATTACTACATATGACTAATCCATAAGGATGACATCACGATAGAAGCGGGTAATGATAGAGAGCATATCCATTAAACAAGAAAAATTTAGAGGATATATTTCAATATCTATACTAGGGAAAGGAAATGGATAACATGGCGATCATCTTTTTCGTTCAGAGGAAAATGTCTTTTTTATGCTTTTCTTTAAGATTTTGTAACATGTAATTGTTGTAAGCGCGGAATCCCATTTTATTAATGATAATTTTAACTTATAATTACGCAGCATCGATTTCTTATTAGAATGTCCACATGACAGGTCATCTTTGATAATAAGAACAGTAATTCAGAAATTTGTCCGTCGGCATTGTAGAGCAGTACTTATCTTTGTTGACTTAAGAAAGGCTTTTGATTTACTGCCCATATTTACGATTTTTCAAGACAGTGTAAACTAAATCTTCACTGGAACATAGTCAACTCCTTCAATTTAAAATCAGTTGACATGGACGTTAACTGCATAACAGTCAACATAGAAGGTTACTAATGGAAACTAGAAGGCCTCAAGTGAAGTATTTTCTAGTGGAAAGGGACGCCAGGCAGGGAATGAAAGAGGGTCCCATGTTCTTTAACGTAGTATTCCAGATTATATTAGAGGAAGTTTATGCAACCTGAGAGGACCTGGAAGTCAGATTTTTTTAATTCTGTAGGATATGAGTGGTCACTGAGGGTATTTAGAATTTGTAGACGACTTATGTCTTATCATTAATTTGATAGAATAGGTTTAAAAACTTCTACGGAGATCCAAATTAAGACAAGGCAAATCCGCCATGGAAAATGGCGTATTAAAAACTTCCTGGATGTACGTAGGTTCAGATCTGAAACAGTCAAATCTCCAACTAGAGGAGTCCTCATCTTCCCTTACGGTTTGTCTACCATTGTCTATTGAAAGGTGGGTGATGACAAATGGAAGATGTTCAAAAAACAGCTTGACAGATGATGTTAGATCTTTAAGCAGACGACAGTGCTGTCAGAAAAATTTTATTAGAGAAACTTTGCTTCGCAATTACAGAACCGGAAGCTTAACCTTTGGGTAAGTCTGCTCAAAAAAAGCGATACAATAGCTAAACTTTTATTAAATTTCCTATTAGCAAAATTGAGAAAATCTAAAGGTCTCTCACACGAAGAGCTGGCTGAGCCAGCCCAATTCAGATGTGAAACAGGTATTCGGTGAGAAACGGGGTTCCCTTTGAATGCAGAATCCTAATAAGAAATCTATCCTGCACTTACTGAAATATCAAACATTAAAAAAAAGTTGTGAGGAAAAGTGAAATAGTCTAAATGGACGTTCGGCGTCAAATTTCTGTGAAACCGTGTAAGATGAGAAGACACTGCCAAGTAGATCATCATCATCAAAATACAAACATTCCACAAACTGATAGAACTTCTTGCCCAGTGGATGGCTGTTACAAGAGCTTTGTAAAAAGAGGGTGATTATGAAATCATTTAAAAATATTCCACTCGAAATTTCAATGTAGCGATGATAATTTAAAGCACCATTGAAGGAAATCAAAATTCTGGCAACCTGAGGATTTCAGAGTCTAGATGCAATTACACTTGATTCTCACCTTACCACAGAAACTCTCTGACATTGCTTAAATCGCTTCTTTCATCCCATGATTAAAAATTGTAAAATTTTTGATCTCGCGTGGATAATAATAATGTCAGTAATTATAAATATACTATTTATAGCGGTGAGGTTATATTTATGGGAAAGGGAAAGGGGATTTGGTTCACAGGATTCGGATTTTTTCTTCTGCGCTGAGCTGTCGATTTTTCAAAATCCTTTAAAGATATCGGCATTGAATCTGAAATCAATGTAATGAATGCCATTCTGATCCTTTTTTCCGTTATAAGATAGTGGAATTTCTTTTTGGGTGCTAGTGATCCCGTCGCTAGTGCAATAACACTGCTTTCTTTTCTGCGAGCATCGGCTCACAGCTGGCTGCTCCATACTTCACCATTTTTATTTAAATTTATCTGAGATGGGAATTTATATTATTAGAAATGAGAATAAACATTGGTGGATGTTTGACAAAGACTGTCCGACAAGACCGATAACTGCGTTTGCATTTTAATTTATTCAACTTTGTCAAATTTTCCTATTCCTTATTGATAACTGATGACCTAAAAAAAGGTTTAGAGACACTTTTATGGTAATTCAAAGGCCTAGTCTTTTCCGTTTAAACTTGGCCGAGGAATTTTTATGAGAAATCCGCTAAGTTGGCTCTTCAAATGCCACGGCTCTGCGATGGGATAGTCTTAAGGTTGCCTTTCTCGTGATATTTAGTGAGCCTTAAGTCTGTCTTTCGATTCCTCAAGCAATAGTGTCGAACTATGACAAATTTATGTCAAAATAGTATCTCTTGCACTCAATTCTAAAGAGCAATAGAAACATTATTAAAATCAATAGTTTTTGAAAATCGATAGAAGCCATCAACACCCATTTTTGTATTAGAACTGCATCTAATTAAAAATCAGTCACATGCATTCGCTACCTCAAATGAGCAGAGAATGTGGTTTGGGGAAATAAAAATACATTTGCTGGAGGTGATAATCAGTTTGGTAATTTGCAAAAAATGCAAAGCATGGCAAACCCACTAGAGTACGTAGGAGATGGTTCATGCATATCAAATTAGGAATTGAGTGAATAGATAATAGTCTGCATGGTAGCAGAACTCTCTTTCCACAAATTCATATATTATGGCCGTTATTTAAAAATCTGATGGCAATTTTAAAACCGTTTATGCTCGCAATTTTTACTAATTGTTGCTATTCTTTCTCCGCTCTTTCTCCGTTTTAGCCTGACACGTGACTGTAGATATAACGGTTGAATTCAGAAAATTTTTACTTTTGATTGTTATAAATAGAGTAATATCAGTGGACTATTATTAATTACTATTATTTTTATCGAAGCAAGCGGAATTTATAATCATGGATAGCATCTAAGCTAAAGGGCAGTAAAAGCAATTCAAAGTATGTCTGACGGGCTCAAGGAGGAGGGTAAATCAAAGAATTAAAAAACCCTGAAATCTTTGAGATTTCTGCATTTTCAAGTTTTCCAATTCTCAGGATGCGTTTAAATATTCTTATCTTTCGGACATTGTTTCATATATCCTCGCAGTCATCATTTTCATAACAGTCATTCAAAGAACAGCCTGTCAATCGGAAGACTGTCTACGGATTTATGGTGGTCTATTTTGCCAGTACCCTCTTGCCTCACACACATTTACGAAAAATCGGTGCACTGAGCACTATTTCAGACGATTTCACCTATTTCTCATACACACTGATTAAACTGCAGAGAACGGTTGCAATTGTGTTTCTTTATTCTTAATTTCATAAGAAAATTTCTATCTGTAATCATGAAATGTGTAATACTTTGTGAACTACGCTCAAAAACCCAAAGATACTATATCTTTACTAGGCTACTTCTTTGCATATTGTGTCAATTACAAATATTTGACCAGATGACCGAGATTAATCATATTCGAGTCCCAATGGAATTCTCGAAACGAAGCCAAGGGAAACATGGAACCATACTCTGGGAACCTGAATACCTCACAATAGATATCAACGCTCACTTTAAAGGTCCCCTTAGGTCATCTTGGTCGGTCACCTTTTGTTCAATAGAGCTGAGTTAAAGTGATACGTGTTTAGCTTTTATAAAATAATAGCTCCAAATATGGGAGTGGTGTCATTAATCTTTTTTAAAACTATCAAATCCATATGTACGAATTCTTCTGCCGTGAAATAATTTGAGTTCATTTGTGAAAAACAATCGAGTTCAAACTTTCAGTTTAGTGTAATCGTCTTCAAGTATGAACTCCAGCCCAACAGAATCCTCTCAGAAGTATTAAGCTACAAAAGTCATCAATATAAAGCCTGCAACTTAAACTATATCTCATTCTTCGAAATCTTCAAATTTAATCAATTAATGAAGTAGATAATTAAGTAAATGTTTGTACAATAGTTCTTTGTCATTCTGACGTTTTTTTCTTGTTTTCTGCAGAATAGAATCATACTGGAATTACCTGTGTGTTGGTTTTTGGCTCATTTCTACTCTCGAATTATATTGATAATTGAAGAGAAGGAAGTTAATATCTCAAACATTTCTACTTACTCTAAGATAGACTTCGAAAAGCAACTACTCATCTTTTATTTACATAGTCCTTTAAAAACGTGTAGCACCTTGTGCATCACAAAATGATGTGTTTTATTTGTAAGTGTAAATAGTGTTAGTGGTAGTAAAATGGCGGCAGAAGTTCGAGGAGCTCTCAATATGTTAATGGCCACCGGTGAATTACAATCTTGAATTACTTATTTGTGTTTGCTTACTTTGTATTGCAAACATAGCGACCTCGAATACTGCTTGTGCACAAGTTGCCACTGGCAATGTAAAAACAATTGAAACGAACTAGCTAATTACTAAATGAAAAATTTAAAAGTTCCCTAAAATTTAGTTTACACTTCAGAAATGAAGGGAGGATATAATGGAATGTTTATGTGTGCGTTGCATTACTATCCGAACATGGCGTGCTTATGTCTTGTTGAACTTCACTCCACCCCTTCCACTTCTCCCTATTTCCCACATTTCTAGTCTTATTAGATGGTACATGATTAATCTACGATAGTTACTAGTTCCGGTGTATTAAAGGGAGTGTATGGGATTCAATTGTAAGGCGGAAATACACAATTCGGGTTTAGATCGTTTATTCATCTAGTATGGGAAGGATATCCCTAGATTATTAATGTTAATGTCGGTGTTTATAGATATTTTGCAATCGAATATTGGAAATAGTCAGAAGAGTTAGATATTTAGCAAGATGGGCTTAAGAAACCGCTCAGCATAATCTTACAGGTAATCAGATTGGAATAGATATTCAGATCAGGTAATCAGATTATGCATTATCCAAATAATAATATACTGAATTCTGACCTCAACCATACCTGTAAATATTCCAGAAGATAAATTCTGAAGTGTGGACTTTGGAGGGGGTGCTGTATTTTGAAGTTTGCTGGAGGTAGATTGAAATATTAAGAATTTTCCTCTCCAAATCTCACATAATAGTAGCATAGGCTTTATATACCCTGATATAAATAGAATAAAATTCTAGGGAGTTAAATAACACAGAGAATGCATGGAATAATAATAACACAAAAATAAATAAGTGGCACTGTTAATATGAATAATTATAAACGGGGTTAAACGGGCGTATGCTCATGCTCGTGTACTTATACAGGAGATAGAATGTGCTCATTGTATAGCCACTAAGAAGCCGGAAAACGATCCCATTTTGATGACGAATATTGAGTGACAGGAGCAGACAATAGGGCATGCAGAATATAGACAATCATATGATGGGTGGAGTCGCTCGGTAGGATTGAAATCATCACATCATTTTGGAGCGAAAAATCGATTATGAGAGGAATGAATGTGTGAATAGACTATTCACAATAGACTATATTGCAGAAGATCCAATCTTAATAAATTGACACCGATCTCTTGAGCAAAATTCAGACAACACTTTGAACCCAGAATTCAGTGAAGTAAAACCTTTGGGATATGCTGAATTTTAACCGACTTGGACAATGTTACTTGGTTAATTATTCCAAATGCCTTTTTGCTTTGTCAAGGGTAATGCTACTAGCAATAAAGCTCGATGGCGCAGTTGTTAATGTGCTCGTCTATAATGTCAGACGCCACGATTTCGATGTCCATCGGGGGAAAGCCAATGGGCAGAATGGCAAACCGCACTGGTTAAGTCGTGGTAATAATGGGGTAGGAGAATTAAAGTTTCTCACAAAGAGATTCTGTGGTACAATCCTTCTATCCGAGTGTTCGAAAGCGCTTTCCTGAATATGCTTTGGACCTATTTATAAGGCTGGTGTTACATTGAGTAATATGTTAATTACCAACCATATGAGAAAGCTCATAATGACACACTGTTTCGAAGTCAGTGGTTCGGTAAACTGTCTCTATGTTCACTGCGAACTCATAGGTTATAAGTTCTTGATTCTGAAAGTTTTGTGTGGCCAATTACTGGTGTTAAAAGTGATTGAGAATAAGTGGTATCAATTTTAGCATTTTAGGTGACTGACAAGGGTTTCAGTCTGTATGACAAGTACCATTTCATCCAACACTATTGCCATATGAAATGGCCAATATATTGGACACGCTGAATACTTGAATTTGTACTTTCACCCTGTCCAATTTCAGTACCGCTTATGCTAATTTCTGCGTTATTAGTCACTTATACATTGAATTCTATTCTCGTACGTTTTAATCTTATTAAAACAATTCTAAATAACGAGCCTAGAAGGCATTTGTTATTTGTGCGTACTTCAACTCATTTTCTGATTTACGGTCAGGGTGCAAGTCTATCAAGCCGAAGGTCACGGATTCCGAACACCTTGTGAAAGATAATTTATTATTGTTATTTTCCATGACAATGCCTAAAATTGTTACGAGTTTTAGACGTGGTAATGGATCTAATTGTGCGAAACATGTAAGTTGTGAAGTAGGGGGCGTAAAGGCATACATCATGAAGTCAAGACGAATCCCGGAGGCACTGAGTTGTCCACTTTCTCATGGGGGCAATAAACCACAAAGGTTTCAAAGGTTTCAAAACTCCATTTTCAGGACATGATCTCTGAGCGTCTGGGCGAGTTCATGTCAGCGATACACATAGCACTTGAGTTAATTGAGTCATTGCGTAGTCAGTAACGTTTTAGGGATATTAGCAGGTTAATTAGACTAGCAATGACATTAAAAACACAGCATTGCATAGTGAAAAGGTCTCTAACTGGTTATGTTATAGCAAGTGACATAATTAACTGCACATATTAAAAATGAGAGTTATTAGAAAGTCAAGTTTTATAAGGATGAGTCAGGATGATTGTTCTCTACTCTAGACGAGTACTGATAAATGCTTCCCTACAACGAGCATGGAACTTGTCTTCGTTATCTCATGCATTTTTGAGCCTTTATGCTATTGAATAGACAACAAATAAGAGCAGAACATCAGTTTTCACTGTTTTACTGCTATATTCTTATTGCTATTCTGAGTTTGTAAATTAGGAATGATAGTTAGAAGAAAGAGTGTTTGGAATTATGAGTATTTAGCAAGATAATAAGTAAGAGAGAAAAAATCCAGCTACGTATGGAACAAATTTACTTTATCTAACTTCAAAAAAGCTTCGATAAGCCAATAATTTCACATTTGAATAATCCTTGCAGGTGTCCGCATTCGCGATTAATATAAGCCTCAATTCATTTACTCACCTGACGAATTATTGCATTTCTCAAAACTCATTCGTATACCCTGTTCATATTCGCATTCTATCTTATATTCAATTTCTTCAGAGAATTTGTACATGAGACTTACACTCTAGCTTATATATCTGGGAATGTCTCAATTTATTAAGTTCAGTTGATCAGAAAACTTATCAAAGACATGAATTGAAAATGGAGATTAAATTGAATACGGAGAGGGGGAGGAGGGGAGAGATGAGCGAAATTCGAGAATTTTGTCCTGAAGAGTATAGATTCCATTCCTTTTCGTCTTTGAAAATTCGGCGCTTTCAATATTCGAGAGCAATATGTTCGCTTGAAATTTATTTAACAATGTTGCAGAATGACGATTTTTCAAGATGTAAAGTTGGTTTCATTTTTATTTTCATAAGAGATTGTCTAATGAACTAGTTATTTTTTCAATTTATAGTAATAGAAACCGTGCACTTGAACCTGCGAACCGGTGGCGCTCTCTTCATTGTATACGTCACACAAGTCAGAGGTCACGAGATTGATGTACATCGGTGCACATACAGTGACGTTAGTAGCCAACTGAATTACTTAACTCAGGTCAACAAGAAATGTGGTAGAATGCGAGCCTCGTGTAAGAGCAGCTTCAGGATATCTTCCATCTACCCAAGTCTAGTGGTGTGAACACTTTCATAATAGGCTTGGGAAGTTTCCTGATATGAATTTGGCAGTTAAATCTGGAATTTCACAAGGATGGGATGGTTGCGTCCGTCCAATTTTCAAAATTGCAAAGCAGTTAGCTGGCAGGAGCTAAGATTTGTTCTTTCGTTTTAAGGGTGTAATATTATTGATTCAAAATTTCATATTATTATCTGCATTCGCATATCTGTCTGCCTATTACCTCCCCTATGTATTATCTATATCTGAAAAAAAGAGTTTATCCTCTGGTTTATGCACTCAAATTGAAATATTTTAAATCCAAATCTATTTTAAATTTGTTGCTTTTGATGTTCTATACAAGAAAAAAAACAATGTATATGTTCTATCTCATATAGAAATATATATAATGCGTATGAATTCAGACTAAAGCTTTAGTGCCTAGAAATGCCCTTGGGATAAGAGTGAGCATAAATAAGGCAGAATTATTCATAAATCAAGTCCAAAAAAGGATTATTTGGCTAAAATATATGATTAATGCGAAACAGTTGCCTACAAGAAGAGCAAACTAGTAACAAACAAAGCTAATTTCCTGCACAATATCAAGAGGGAGGCGAAGTAACGCTGAAAACGCTGACAAACGTCCCTCAATGTCGTAGAGTCTGCTTTTTCTTGGGATAGGCTATTCGTATTCTCCAGGTGGCCTCACAGTGACCTGTCAGTTCTGTCAGTATGAAGGCGCACGCCGATTTTGGCATCTTGTCAGTTAGTCTGGACAAAAATATTTTTGATCTGCCAGTTGATTGACCTTTAACTGTCAATTATATGAAGAGACCTTTAATCTAATGCATAGCCTTTGACACTTATTAAAGCCTGTTGGTCTACCATCTTCTCTTTCTGGGGTTGTGTCAACTGCAGAGTACCAATATTTAGTGGGCACATATTATTAAGGCAGCAGAAACATTTATTATTTTGGCACATAACTTTAAACGAGAGTAAGTGTTTTAAAGTCTTATTTTGGTGGAATTCACATTCAATACTCCAATAAATATCTGCATTATTCCATGCAAAAGAGCAGTTCAGTTTCAAGATATCTGCTGATTGATGATTGATCAAATTTTGCAACAGTAAATATAAGCTATTCTTAGTTCAATTGAGGTAAGCGATATTATTATCTGTTATGCCTATTGATGGGACGGGTTGTCCATCCTATATCTTAGGCAAGGCGGGGAATTTCTACAACTCCCCTGATGGAAAACTCTCGATCTTGACGAGTGTTAACAGGTGCGGTTTGTCATTTCAGTCACTAAATGTCGTGACCCCTGTGACCTCTTCGACATGCACGCTGTGAAAAATCAGGAACAGTGAATGTTTTATGAACGTAATATTTTGGAAATGGATAAGGACTATTTCCGTTATTTTCTATTTATCGAGCACAAAACGGAAATCTAAGGGTTTTATTCTTCACTCTATTCCATTCATATCTCTTGATCCGGAATGATCCTATTTTTGACATGCAGGCTGAATTAAATTAAACATAGCTTTCACGCACAGTTAAGGTCATGATTGTCTCAAACAATAATTTTATGGAAAAAATAAACGAAATAATTGATTTTTTCAAATGATCTATTTTGTATGATATCATATTCTTTATGATCTGACTAAATACGTTCAAATTAAGAAAAAAAAGATTAAGAGAGCGAAATTGCAAATGATCCAAGGCCACAATCCAAGACCTGGTTTAATCCAGTGAAATGTTTAAGAACAGATAAAAATCTGTTTACAATATTCCTAATAGATAAACAACTTAATGTATATAAAATAATCCGCTTCCTGTTTCAAGAAATAAACATATTTTCATGAGAGACTGCCTAGGTAGTGAGTTAAAGAAGATTAATGATAAAGTTCACTTCTGTTTCGTTAAGACCGAAAATACGTTAATTATATCTGTTAAGTAATACTATGTTATTTTGAAATTAATTTCCTATTATGGTCATAAAAATAATAAGTTCTATTTTGCCCGGCCATGTTAAAAATGCCTTTGCTAGACTCCTCTACCTCTTCATGTCTGCATGAAGATAAATATGAATCAAAATGGTATCACCAACCGTTCATTTAAACCAAATCTTCAACAAACTCCGAATATCGTGGACATTTGCTCCCGTGGCATGGGAATTGGGGTGGATCAAGAGATTGAAACTCATTAAGATTGGGAAAATATGAGTTCCTCAGTTAGGGGGATTGTATATTTTCTTTTCTCTATCCCAGATAGTTTTGGCATTTGGAAATTGCAGATAAATAAAGAAATTGAAGAAAATCCTAATTTTACTCATCTTATTGATATATTTCATATACTACAAGACAGGCGAAGGATGATCTCTATAAGAATGTCTATTTCTCATCCATGATACTGGTACAGATTTGGTTCTACATTTGGACGTGTCATAATCCTATAGAATAATTCATAAAATTCAGCTGTCTGCGTATTGCACATATTTAATCTGGAGCCGTTTGATTTCATGTCTGGACCGGTTTAAGCTTTACTATATCGAGTATAGTTTACATTGTAAATATATGAACGAAATTAAACTATATGGTCAAATATGAAATTAGAAAAAGTTTACCAAGAAGCCCAATCCAGACGCTCGTAAGTAGATCATTTCTACGATGTGTCCAATATTCAGATGACCGTACCGGCTGCAAAATGTTATAACACATTGTGACTGCTTGTGCTTTTCCATTTTAATAACTTTAGCAGGTGGGCGCATGGATGTGATGTCCTGAATTAGGAGGTGGAGTTTCGACTCTGATGTTTTTTTGTGCTAATTTTTTCCGTCTTGATCCTTTCTACAGTACCGTATTAATTCACATGCCTGGATTCTCATATCGATTTTAACTGATCGAAACTCTATTTTTCTGTTTCCAATCTATTGTTTTCTTTTCATTTTCATCATAAAAAGCAGAATTACTTACAGTAATGTTGTAGTATTCATTGTGTGATTCCCCTAACAAATACATCCATATGAGCAATCCGATTTTTGGAGATAAATTTAACTGTATTATTTATTTAAAGTATTAAAATTATATTACTAAAATTTTGTGAACTTGTTTTCCTGTTTGTCTTTTCCTATATTCATCAACTGAATGTAATGCTGTTCAAAAAATATCTCTAGTGGTAGATATCAGTCGAGTTTTGAGGAGGATTTATTGACAGATGGAATCTAAGCCACTTTTTTTCAAGTACAAAAGATTTGAAATATCCAGAAGTGGAGCATTTTAAGATTATGAAATTAGATTCATTGACAGTAGCTTCTTTTAAATTGGAATCACTTTCTTTTGTACAAACTTTAATAGGCAATCAATTTTAAAGGATACCCAGATTTGTTTAGCTTATCTGGCAGATAGTGTTATTACATTTTCAAAAATTGATTATTTATGGATTGACGCTGATGTTTGGAAAGATGTATTAATGCTCCATTGTATGCTACTATTCCACGATATATCTTATTAAGAAGTATTGTTTTTATCCCAATTTGTTGTTTTGATTTTACTGACTCAGCCAGACCCAGAGAAAGACGAAAAATTATTTGTAACCTTAAGAAAATATCTTGCAAATACGCTAATGTGATTATGAAATTGATAGACCACCCGATTGGTTTATAATGTAGCAGATAAACGACTTCTTTACCATATTAAAGCATGGAAGAGGAGTTCCTTGACCTCTACTCTAGTAAACTCGACAATGTTTAAATGTCCTTCCTAGTCTCATCATCCTGCTTATGGGTATACGTCGGTACAAACGGATCAAGGTGACATGACGAACCGTTCAAATAAAGCAAATGGTCAACAAGTTTTGAATATCACCTACCTGAATTCACCCAGAACCCTAGAGATCAAATTATGAAGGTTGGCTTTGTTATTCATTCCTGTTTTATTCCTTTCAGACAATTTTTTTACTTAACGTGTTCAGCTACTTGCCATGGTTGCAATCTGTGTAGGTTTTTTTCTAGCCGTGTGTTTTGTTAAAAAAGGTATTCGTTCACTGAATGATGTAAGCAGTTACTACTTAATCGGTAAAATCACACTAAAATTGGTACTTGTAACTTTATTTAAGAAATTGTAGAAGATTATTAAGTAGTGAGATGTTAGATTTCTTATTTAAATTAAATCTAGAATGAACATAAATATTCATCTTCTCCATTCCAGGTGACTAAAAAGTCGGTAAAATTTGCATGAATACGCATTCACATATATTACTACTCATATTTATTACTCATGCAAGATATTCTCATTTATAATTCATTTGCAAGAAGGCAAAAATCCCCCACAATTTAAAATTCCCTTTCATTACTATTTTCACAATTCTTTCCCTCTATCTCTCTCGCTTTTGTTTCCCGATATACTGCTCTTACTACTTTAATTGTTATTCTTCCAATAACATTAAAATCACCCGGTATTTAAGATGGAAGCATACTGATTAAAAGCAGCATTCGAAAAAGCTTACCCGAGTGAGGTAGAGAGGAGGAGAGGGAAGAGAAGAGAAATGAGGATTGGATGAGAAAATGGTGGGGAAAGGAAAACACCGGGGGTGGAGTAGGGCTAGAGATTACTATGTAGAATTTAATGTATTTCCCGGGGAAAACGTATGGTATTTCGCTTGAATAGATATCAATCAATGACTCAGCCCCAAATGGGTAGAGAGGGAGAGAGAACGAGGGAGAAAGGGTATTAAGGAAACATAGTGATAAGCCTGGGTTTATGCTCCCTAAAATGCAGCTCTCTCTACCTAAATTATAGCCACATATTAATGCAATTTCGCTTCGCTGAGGCAAAAGCAGCGGTTAAATTTTGAATGCACGTTGAAAGAATGCTTTTTGTTGTATTCCTCTTCAAATAATGCGGCTATCTAGATGAGTCAGAACATAGCAGTTTGGTAAAAGTAAGCAAATTTATTTAACAATGTTTGCTCTACTTTAAACAAATTATTCAAGTTAATGCCAGTAAAGCTCACCTTTTATGTTCTGCTATTTAAGGACGCCTCAGCTGCAGAATATTACTGAAATCATATTAATTCATCTACTAATACTTAAAAGTTATAAATAATAATTTTTAAATCGATACAATCTTCTGTAATGAGTTGGATCTTAATTAAAGGAAAGAAGTAGAATTTATTCCCCGATAATGGTTTTGGGACAATTCAAACGTTTTCAACCAGGAACAAGTTTTACTGAATATTATCCCCTGTTCAATTAATTTTGAGTTTATCCCCGTATTGCTCATATGTGATCTCATGTAAGCCTCGCATATTCAACTTTTTAATGACTTATGGTTTGAATTGATAGCGAATTGTTTAATTCTCACAAGGTCTATGAAATTGTATATTTTGTTTACGGATGCTCGCAAGATAGATAATTTTAATATTTATGTGGATTTTCAGGCTTTTAAGGCACCGTTCCAAGATCTATAATAAGTAAAGCTCTTAAGTCTGGTAAATTGCATAATGAAATTATCGGAGAGATAAAGTAGTTCAGAATTGAAATTGACACTTTTTCTTGGTCCTATTAGAAAGACATTTTTTGAATGGGAAAGAATTTTGCGCTGAGAATGGAGGAATGAGGGGATGGAAAAGTAGTTTGTTTGAAGTGACTCAAGGTTACATTTCGTAAATGTGATTCTATAAGTAAATGTTTTGTAATAATATACTTTTTCAAGTGCTATCAGACACTGTAGATTAATATCAAATTGCAGGAATCGATAAATGAAATCAACCGACTCAGAACTAAGATCTAACAGAGTCCAAAGTATTTTACGCTTTCTGAAAGAAACATACTGCCTTACTAAGTGTATACGATATAGTCAAATTTCCCAGATGTCAGAAATATAGACTTCACAAGCAGATATATCGGTTTAGTGACATTAATAAATCAGTCTTAAGTAGCCATATAAATTTCCTTTAACTAGACTTATTTTTGTCAAAGATAATGATAGTACTGCGATTGACTGTTGCCATCCAAACTGGATTAAAAAATCCGGTTCTAAGCATACAGGGTGAAGAATTCAAATTATCATTTCCCTCATTTGGCCAAATGACAGAGTGCAAAAGAGCGACATTGATAACTCTGTCACAGGCGCTTGTCGTTGTAAAACTGCCATCTGTAAAATTAATTACAGGGCCAGAAAATATTCCCTACACTTCTTCGTATAATTGCAGTAGTAGTAGCGCGGCAGTATCAGCAATATCATAATTGTAGTATCAGGTCCTACTTCATAGCGTAAGGCAGGCGCTATCTGACTAGTAGTAGGAGGAGGACATTAAAGTCTTATGACTCATAACTGTACATATTAATTAAAGACTACGCTAGGTGAGGGAGGGAGTCTGTGAAAGTGGAGTAGTGATGGTGTGTGGCATTTACGCCTCCCGTCGGGAGTTTATCACCCCTCCCACCCCCACAGTCCACCCCTCGCCCTTAATTTGACAAGAAAAGCCTTCTGACAGCCTGCCTGACTGAATACGCGCACGACTGTAAGTAGTCCGTATATATACATATGTGTATATGCGCACGATGACTGATTCATCATAAGCTTTCTTGCCCGCTGCGTACATAGTTTATAGCTTTATATAATTCAATGACTCACTCCGGGCATTAATAAGTATACGATGTAGATGTGAGATTAATAAAAGTGGTGATACTAACAATGCTATTACTATCAAGTTCATTAGGGAAAGCGTTATCTAAAACTCATCGTGAGTGGAAGAATGCGACGATGGGTATCGAATACATGACCGCTCAATTTCGCAAAGGGTATGTTGACAGCATTAGTCGAATTCATTAGAGTTCCCTCTTGTTGAAATCTAGAGAGCTCCGTTATGTTACTATTGTTCCATTATATTGGTCAAATGAAGAAAAATCTCACTATTTTATAACAAATAGCGGTTCTATAATTCACAAATATGGGAGTAGAAACACCACACGATCAAATTACTCTGATTTCTTCTTTAATCAAACGAATTTGAATTGCATTAAGAAATTTGTGATTAAGAAAAATGCAAATAAATTTAAACTTTCGGTCTCGAAAAATAACGTCAAATACTAGTTTCACCTAGGCTTGAAAGTCAGGTCCAACTGAGAGCGACATAGACTGAAATCTCCGGTTTTACTTTCCTCCCCAACTCCCC
>CAADRB010000004.1:2748992-2823656 GCA_900708905.1 Hymenolepis diminuta | reverse complement strand
CAAATTTTCGATGCGGCATTTCGATCAAATGGATCTTCTAATTTGATGACAAATATATGAAGGTGATTACTATTAACGAAATGGAAGTATATTTAAATAAAATGTGACATCTTTTCTCTCTCTCTCTCTTCGTTGACATTATCAACTAGTTTCAGTTTCTCAAAGAGAAAAAAGACTGAAATTTCTTTAAAGTCAGTGTGAATTCATACAGTAATAGACTTAATTTTCTCACGAATTCCACTTAAAGATATGCCTTAATTTACATCGTCAAGCCTTTTTCGTCATCAAATTTTCAATGTGAGAGAGAGAAACGAATACTAGTGACAGTTCCATGTGAATACGTCTTCATTAAAAGCCGTCTCTCCGAATTTTTTTGGCATCACAGAAAACTGTTTATGCTAGAGCAACCTCTGCTTAGCTAGAAAGGCGAAGGAAAGAATGAAGAGAAATTCATCAACTAACAAATGTAAACAGGCACAATAGGGACATTTTGATGAATGAGTGAACTTTACTCGAGTGAATTTCACTCCTCTTAATCACCACATCTCCTGTGAAGGAGAGGAGATTTGAAATTTTTCTCTTTCATGAAATGTGAAATGCAAAATTTGACGGATTCTTGAATCATTGTTTGTCCAAAAGCCCGATTGTCGGTGTTAAAAAATGAATAAATTACAATTTTTCTCCACCCTTTCTCTTGCCAAGAAAATAGACAAGTTAGATGTGGTGTTATCACACTTGAAAACAGGAGAGAAAAAATCTCCGCTTATATTTTGAATTATTCGCAGATAATAAATCTCAGAAATCTACGTACTTATAAGGTGTTACATTAAATTGCATCATTCCGCAGGAATTTGTTAAATGCATATATCACTATAGATTGAATATTTGATATTCCTCAAATGACGTCTTATATTAAAAGAGGATTAGTTTTATGGCCAGGTTTTGTATTCATTATTTTCAATATTGAAGGAAAATGTGTATTAGAAGTGGTCGATGTTTGCTATGCCAAAGCTGTAAACTCCGTATTATCATTAAGATCATTTTGCCTTTGCAACCACTGGAAGAAAAACTGAATTGAAGCGACAAGACCGACCGGTCAATAAGCACTGGACATCGTAGACAAGCATTTGCTGCAATCCAGGGCGCGAATCGTGAAATTTGAATTTTGGAATGCGAACTGTCATTTAATAAATATTCTACAACTCGAGTCCGAAAATCAAATGAAGTAAGATTCTTTGATACCTTGACTTTGCTCTAAGTATCTAAGTATTCCTCATCTTTTTAATTTGTTAGATTTACCGCGATTCGATGTCAGCTGCTTCCCACTATTGATAATTGTAATGTTTTGGTATTAATGAAGGTAACGATAGTGATAATAATAGTTTGTGTGTCCTAATGGATCCACAGGCATTTCTATTATAGACCAAAGATGCGTAAAGTTATCCTATATGTGTGTTTATTCACAGAGGTAGGAATACTGCATCACTTATTTCCATTTAGAACTAAGAGCCTTGTCAACATGACAAGGTTGACAAAGAAAGCGTTCATTCACAACTCAGGTAGAAACTTTGTGGCTTGATTTGTGTCTCCAAAACATTTCTAGATCGCACACAGACATGCGCTCATACATGGAGAACAGAAAGTATGTAATTTGTAAAGATTTTATTATAGCATAATGATGAAGGAAAATATAAGTAGAGGTGTTTAGATCGCTTGGGATAAAAGCAGTATTAGAATATTGGTATGATGATATCATTTGTATCATGTGAATGAGTAATCGTTCAACATAACTTTTCGGGTAGTAGCACTGAGGAGGTTCAGAAGTATCTAGAAATTCACCAGGAATTCAGGATGTAGTTCCAAATACTATTTCTGAAATATATCATTCAAGATCATCCTTAATAACAATAAAATAATTATAGTAATAATAATCTAGACATTGGTAGCCCGAATTCCCGCAGAAACTGAAGAATAAATTCTGAATTTCTGACGTCGGAACGCTAGACCACATAGCAGAGGACTCTACTCGAGATGTAAAAATCAAACAATCTAAACTCAGGTAACAAAGTTAATAAGACGCTTTTCATGACCTGACTTTAATCTCTATTTCTACCATATCCCCTTAAATTAATCCATTTTGGATCGCTTTATTTTTCCATGTTTAGAAGCTATTTTACGATGAATAATTGTATTTTTGCTTTACTATGAACAATAAACAAAGATAGCAGATTTTGTTTAAGGGCAAAGTCATAATTTACTAACAGAATTATGGCTTTATGATCGAAAAAATGTCCTTTTTTGTATTAAAGACTGAAAGTTAGGGGTTTGTGGCCCTGTTTAATATGGTAATTTTCCTTTATATAACGTTATGACGCTTTTTAGAAAGCTGGATATGCAGGGAACAGCTAGATGGGGCCTTTTTCAAGAGTAGAAGGATAAGTATTTCACTCAGTTCTGTCCCGATTGATGGACATCTGGAAAAGGCCAGACGTACAATCACTAATCGCGCCCTATATATGCCAACAATTTACAATGAATCATATAACTGACATCAGTGTTTACCTTTCAATGGGGCGATATATACCCCGCAAATTCCCATTGTTTTAATCTCTAGTAATTTAGCGTACTAGATATTAAAAATAGCAAGGCGGTTACATAGAAGTAAAAGAAAAAGACAGAGCGATAGTGTAAAGCAAGGGGGAGAGAGATAGAGGGGTGATATGATATATAGATTGTGCGCACATAATAAAACGAGAAGGGTACAGAAGCATTATGCTGCTGTAACTTCAATAGCTTCACTCCCTCTCTCTCTTTCCCAAGCCTTAACACGCACATTGTACATAAATACCATAAAAAAGGTTATGATTATAACGTTTGATGAATGGGAAACGCCGATGGTTGAAACAAAAGAGAGTATGCTATGCTTGCTTACAACCCAGCCCAAAGGATGGGAATGACCGCTATTTCAAAAATAACCAGAGGCTGGGATCATCCTCTTGTTTCACATGTAGTTTATCACCTACACATATAAAGGATTGAATATTAATTACCAAGACAACAATGTAAAAATAACAGCGGAAATGTGTTTTAAATGAATAAGGGGAGAGTTAGGGGTGGAAGGAATGATTAATCATCACTTCATTCGTCGATCAATCAACTAAATTATTGCATATAAAATGCAAAAAAGAGGAATTATTTTCCCTGCTTTTTGATCTTCTCGCTTCCTCCATCCCTCTCTCCCCTCTTAATCTTTTCTAATAATAAGAGGTCTTGTGAATCATATTTTAGTTGTTTTATTCTCCTAATCTCTATAATCTCTCTTTCGCTCGCTCTCTCTCTCTCCCTCTGAAGAGTTTGTTTTATGGATATTTGTGACTTCCTATGATGTAGAAATAATTAGAAATGTCCGAAGCCGGTGAGATATGAACTGTGAAGTTGTAAATCTCTCGAAAAATTTTGAAAGAGACTTGAGCTCTGATAAATTGAATAAGTTCCACTGGAAATTGCATGGAGTTTGAGCACTTTATACTAAATATTTGATCTTGCAGATCTCAGTAATAGAATCCTCAATATAAATTTCGAATGCAAGGACCGCTAAAAATAATTTGCATGCGTCAATGACATAGATGTAAGGGGATATCTATCAAATCAAATGTTACGAGATCGATATCAGTTGATATAATATCAAGTGATTAGAATAACCAACGACACTGGGGAGTGTTAATAAGAATGCGAGCTTTACTGCTCTTGAAAATACTTCGATTAATGGATTTGGGAAGTGATAGCAAAAACAAATCGATTTAAAATAGTAAAGAATAGTATTACGGATATTCCCCATCAGAGACCTCTAGGATATCCTTCTACCCTTCCGGATGAATGCCGATAAACACACATTTCACTTGAATATGAAATTATTTGATTGGTTGATCGATCATATAAGGCTTTTTCAGCTATCCGATCTTTGCTGTCTTGGGAATGTAAATCACTGAAAATCGTCTACGATCTTTTTGTCTTCTTAATCATTGGAAGAAGAAATGATCTGCAGTTGATTGACTTCTAAACTGCGTAGTTGGAGAGAAAATTGAATGCTTTTTCAAAGAAAATCGATTACGTTGAATGTCAGCTTCCTGATGTTTTTATATTGTGAATTTTAGCCAAAGATGACCACTGTTTGGAAATTAAATGAAATGGTTTAGGGTGAAGGAATATACTCCAAATGTAAAGTGGAATTATTATTAAAAATTTTACAAATTTTAGACAGAGAAAAGCAAATGAAGTCGGAGAATAGAGAAAAATATTCCGATAAGGGGTGGGAAAAGGGATAAAAGTAGATAATGAAGTCAGCTCATCAAAAATCTTGTTTTGCCTGAATCATTCAAATGTTTCAAAGATCAAAATTTGGGATGTGGCTCAATTTTTTTCTCGGATAAGTTCATAACAATATAGAATAACACTTGATCTCATATCAAAGAGTGCCACGGGCTTTAAACACCATTCAAATTTAAGTGTAGAATATTCTGCAGTTTCCAAAATGGGAAGAGAGTGCCTCATGTTCTTGTGTTCCATTGTTGAAGTGTTTGGATTTGCTCCCGGTATCATGAGTGAATTTATTTTCACTAAATCTAGAGTCCATCGACTAGTTTATTGATTTCGATGGTTGGTCAACCACTTCAGGCAACTTTTGTTCTGACAGTCAGTAGCAGATAATAAGGGATAATATAGTTTTAACATAACAGAGCTCATTGAAGTTTACTCAAGTGCAATAAAACTGAAATCAAATTTTCTTTCGTGGTGCAGCAAAAGCAAACTTTCACAATGTTATTCACGGAAAAAACACCAAAATAAATGCAACATCAAACGAATCCGTCTAGATATGAAACAGGGGAGGAGGTTAATATCAATTAGGCAATGAAATAAAAATAGCACAAGTCTTACTTTTTTAATTCAAGATTATTTGATTTGTGTACATGTTCAAAATGAAATGAGTTCAATTTATTCGAGCCCCAACAAAATTTGACTCCCAGGTTCATGGGTGAGAATATGTTCCCTATTGTCAGAGCCTGTTGATCGGATGATTTAATTCCGTGATTGTTTATGCACCCTTCTACAGTCATGAGCGGGTAGATGAGACAAACAATGAAATATGTAACTGAGGAAGCACAAGGAATTAAGTGGGCGAATTTCATTTAACGTCATTGGTATCCTGACAAGGACATAAGTAATCTGTTTGTGCCATTTAAATTTAATCAGCATCTATCTATCTGTCATGAATTCAGATATTCAGGGCATATTTGTGTTCATAAAAAACCGAATTTTTATCTGTATTGTGGAACTTTATAATGACATTAGTTTGCGTAAATAGTTATAGTTTTTGGACACGAGAAAATATTACTGAAATTAATTCACAGAAATTCCGCTAAAGACTGAGAATTAATTATTATGCTATTCAGTACTGTGAGAACAGTTAAATTTCGGAGAAATATAGCCAACCTTTGAGTGATGTATGAAGTTATCATGGAATCTACATTAGGATTTCACGTTGCCTCCTTTTACTAATCAAAATTATGAGGATCTATTGTAAAATAAATTTAATTTTCCTATTTATTTTTGTTTTTTTTTCAATCATGAAGAGGCAATAAAGTATAATTATTCATTTTAGGAAAGTAGCTGAAGCCAGACAAAAGCAAATAGTCCAATAAGGGGTAGAGAGAGGGGAATCACACAACCTTGATATTATAGTGAGGGTATCAAAGAGTCTTATTTCATTTGAATTTTAGAATCAGATTATACAATATCTGCTTAATAGGTTAAAAATTCGAATTTCACTCAAGTTCATCAATTGAATTACTAGGATATCCTATGTTTACTAATCGGTTGTTTAATTATGTCGGTCAGTCTTGAGATTTGTCGTCTTTTTTTCTCCAGAAGCTGAGGAAACAAATTGACCTTGCATGGCAGCTTGCATGATCTTTTTCCGGCAGAGTTGAGATAGCAAAGTTTAATCCTTATAATTATTAAGATTTTTTGAAAAGTAATGCAAATGATCCTCATAAAGGAGGAGACCGATAGTTATAAATATATACTACTTATTTAAATAAATTATTGCTACTTGTTGAAAAGAAATACTGAAGTAGAGGGAGGATGAGAGAAGAGGAGGAAAAAAGGATTTGGGCAAGAAAAAAGTAGAGAGAGCCTTTCCTATCATTATCAGCGGGCAAACTGCACTACTAGTCCGGGTAAAACTTCAAGCAAAACAGCGAAATTGGTTTAAATGAGTTAAACAAAAATGCATTGCCGCGCGGTTTATCTTTTAAACTCCTCCTCCCCCTCCCCCAACAAACCACCACAACTGCCACCCCCTCCTCTACCCCAACAACCCACTATCCTCCCTTTTTACTGTTTTCTTCATTTTTGCCGTCAAATGCACAAGTGAAAGTATGTATATAGACATGCGCAAAGTGCGTATGTATCACCTTCGCCCTCTTTTCATATTGCTTCTTTGAAGGCCAAATTCCAAAAGTTTGCTTAAATATTAAAATTTTAAGTTTCTCTTTGATACACGGCGAGAGAGATGGAAGTGTATCTATGCACGCGGCCCGAGTTAAAAGTATTCACGGCTTACATACTTGTATGTATATTTGTATGTTTACACGGTTTGCGGTTAACATCAAAAATAAGCATTGATTGAAATACACTTAAACCGCGGTTTGGATAAATAGCGAGGGTTATTTGATTTCTCTTGTGTTTTACTTCAATTGTAAAAGGACAGCTTGTGGAGTTTTATTTGTATTCAAAGGAACCATCGGTAACTAATGAAAAATAAATTAGAGCACTCTGAATGGTGTTCAAATAAGATTATATCGGTTTTATTTATTTAGGAAGTGGATTAGACTTTTTCATTTTTTTTAATAAAATCATAATTTTTCACTTCTAATTCACTAAAAACATTTTGCTTAATCTTATGACATGCTGGTATCTAAATATATGTATATATTTCAAGTAATTAAAAGAATGAATGAGCTTGTCTTTTTCCAAAGTCATAATTACCGAAGCTGCTGTTCCGCTGCCATTTGATAATTTAATGAGGTGTGTTTTCTTTTCAATACTCTTTCAATAATCCAGCTTCGAATGGTTAGAAAAGTAAGTTTTTGGAAAGCTCCTTGCCTCGATGAATAGTTGGCATCAATGGTATCTTCTCCATCGAGACTTCATTTGATGCAAATAAAATTTTTTAGATTTTAAGTTTAGCATCCAAGTCGAAGTTGGAATGTCACTGATAAGACAGTACATAGCCACAAATACAGTGTTATGCGTCATGCTTCGTTCTCCGGTTAGGTCTCAGAAGAGTGGAGGTCCGTAAATCGATTGCAAGAGGTATGAATTCCATGCGTAGTATCAAAATTATTTGACTTTTCGTCTTATCAGCCTCATAAATTTTTAATTTCCAGCTTCCCTTTTTAAATATTTTTTTCCTCTCTATTGGCTATAAGCTTAATCCCAGAGACAGTGTTCAAGATCGAGATCCATCTGAAAGGTTAGACAAATATTAATCGAAAAGTGACTAAATTAGAATTTCACAGAGAACCTGTAGTATATCTTCCCAGATATGAATGGGCTCGAAAATAGCATTTAAATCTTTTCTCTTCGTTTTTAATCATCCAAAATAAAGTATCCTAAATAGAGAAAAGGTTAACTACGACGTTTAATAAAGACTTTACTGAGTAGTTTTGGTACTATTAAGTGTGAAAAGGTTGAAAAGAAATAGGGAGTGAATGCTGGTATAAATTTTTACTATGAATAAACATAAATGACACAGAAATAGGAGAGAAGAGATTAAAGTGCGAGCTATCAGTGTCTGCAATCCAGTTCTTTTAGAAAGATAGTGGAGCAGCTTGGAACTATTAATACATTAAATTATCGATATTTATAAGAATAACACAGGACTAGCATAATTTCTGTAATTTAGTGAAAAATTGTTTTTTAGAACTGATTTGAACAAAATTCCGTATTTGGGATGCGATTTGGACAATGTGGCTTTCAATATGTTTTTTTGATAAAGGGAGGAGGAAAGTAAATTACAAAATCTCTCCTTGAAACCACGATACCAACATAGAATTGTTTGAAATTAGAGTCCTTAACATATCTCATCCCTTGAGATCTTTCTGAGACTTCGGTTGGAGCTTTCCTTTTAGGGCTAGAGGACAATAATTGTTGTAACTATTAGACACCAAGAAAGAGGGTTTGTTTTCATTCTCCACTTTACAATTCGTCACAGTGCGAAAGTGTACACTCGAATATGAATTGAGAGTCGATTTGAGTGAAAACAGCATACAGAGCCCTGCTGACTTATCTCATCTCAGCTATGTTAACACTGTAAGCTGCTGAATATCATGCAAGATCATTTCACCCTTTCGACCATTGGATGAAAAGTGAATTGAAGGGGTATTGAGCATCGTAGGCAAGGGCCTGTCGCACTCCAGAGGATGAATTATGAACTTAGAATTTCGGAATATGAACAGTCCATTTATTAGAAATTCAACCTGAATTTAAAACCAAAAAGGCTTTTTGAAAAGTTGAAGTTGCTCACAATCTTTTTAATTCCCTCCTCTGTATCATTTGTTGGAGTTGATGTTATTCAATATCAGTTACTTCCCACAGTTAAAAATTGTTAAATTTTTTTTGCATTACTGTAGGTAATAGTAATAATAACAAAACGGTGAAGCTGATCTGATACTACTCTCTTTAGTTGGCATAAGTTAGATCGATTTTTAATGGAAAATTGTGGTGAGTTTTCACCTACCCGGTTACAATTTTACAAGTAAACATGCAGAGACAATTAAAATTTTAAATGTCCAGGATAAAAATGATAGATACGAGTACATGATTGTATGCGCTCCTTTGTAAATGATTATATTAGGAATATTCTGGCATAAATAATCACTTAAGTAAGTACATTAATTAAATGGTGTGTTTTGCTGATGGTCCGTTTGAAAAAAAGCGATTTCATATCACATCCTACATGATATCATTTATTTTATTAGCAGTTGACTGAATCTGCGCAATTAGATTTTGAATATATTATTAACCCTGATAATGAAAATTCTTTACAAGTTTTAATCAAGAAATATGATTATTACTAACAAAATAGCAAAATGATCCAGTTGAGAATGAAGTGAGGTCGAATCGGGGCATACAGGGAAGTCAGGATATCAAGGCTTTTACCTTCTTTGAATCAAAGAAGCGTTGATTCGTCCACTCTCTCTTAGGGGTTATATTTCACTTTGTAATGTCCAAAGCACTATATTCATGATTTGATCTCTGGATTTTTGGGTAAATTTACGTCCGTGATATTTAAGACCTCGTACACCGGTTGATATAAGTGAATTGTTGGTCTTGTCAATTTGAGTGGTTTGTGACAACCTGTAGTTATGAGTAGGCAGATGTTAATAACAAAGTTATTTTGAACATAACACAACTGAGCGGAGAGTACTCAAATGGATTTCTAATACAATATCATTAAAAACTTTCTTTGTATTTAAGTTTGGGCTCATAAAAATGGACAAATAAGAGGATGTATATACAGCTCATCAAATGTGGTATGCAAGATTATTAAATTAGATAATTCACAAATATACTCTTAAAAATATGTTTCAGAAAGTTCAAGTAACTTTATGAAGTCTATTGAAATCGTATTTGCTCCTACAACTTTGTTAGTACCTCGGTTGTCAAATGAAAAATACATCTGAAGTGATCGATCGGCCATTTCAATTAATCAGTTGGTCCATATGCTCCGGACTTCGCAAACATGAGTTTGCGCGATAAACAGGGAATACATTCTAAAATTATGACGTTGAAACTTTATAACTGAGACACTGGATAATACTTTAGAAGTGGAAAACAGCCAGTCGAATCAAAAGATGAAATTATGTTCGGCATTTTCGGTTCCCTGACTTTAAATTATTGCCTGTGTTTGATCTCCTTCTCTAAACCCATATCAGACATCCTTCAAGATAAAAATTTGTAAAATTTTAGCTTTTCCAGGGGTATTATTAATAATAAGAGTGAAATAAAGGTGCTCAAAATAGTGTTACCTCAAACAAATTCTCTAATATCCTAATCATTCAATCTCTCACAATTTAACCGAAATCTGTGAAATTTTTGCGACATGTTTAAATATGAATATTTCTTCAAATCATTGGTAGAATATATTCTCTCAGTTATAATTATCAAACTATATTCGATTTTAATCCAACAACTATATTCAAGATGTTGGATTTAAAGAACGAAGTTTTGTGTTCATTTGAACCGAATTGATGGATGATCAAATATTCAAATTAATAAACTGAGCAAAAAGCTCCGAACATCGAGAACAAAACCTAAAAATCGAACAATTTAAAATTAGAACTCTAAGTAATGGAGCAGTAAAAGACGAACAATATTAAACTATATCTTTAACTGTCCTTCTGATAGATCACCGTTTAGTGACTGCTCTATTGTCCCCCGGGTTCAAATGCCTTTTCAAGGTGACAAACTGTGAAAGCCTAAGTTTGTCATGTGTAATAATAATAATACCATGGTAATTTGTAAAAACAATATAAGTTACTAATGTGTTGTCAATAAAATGATCTTGAGGATGCTCCTAAAGCGAATAACGACACAGTATCTGGGTGGTCGAGCGATAAAGCGTGAGTCATAGGCTAAAGAAAAAATTGGTTTGAGCGTAAAAAGGAGCATTTCCAACACACAGATTCCTGCAATTTGGTTGACATGAGAATTCCAGCATAGTTGGAATTGTTACGCTCCATTTAATGTGTATGTAAGCAATAAAGCAGAGGCATGCCTGGATAACCACATGCAATTTATAATCATTTATGCTACCACTGAAACATTTCATGTTCATTTTAGAGGCAATTTAGAAACATAGTAGTAATTGCGTTTACTTATTCCTAATTTAGAATAATTTACCATAATCAGTTTTTTCACCATGCGAAAGGTCATTATAAATCTTTCCTGGGCTCCATTCTCTCACCGACTTCTGTCTAGGTAGGGAGTTATCACAGCAGCATCGCCAATGCTTGATCAATTTTTCGTATAGAAGACATTGTTATTGGTTGCTACTTCCACAACGTTATGATCTGCTTTTCTCCGTACGATAGGGTAACCGACTCTTAGATTCCCTAAGAGATTGTACTAGTTATGAATACGATCCAACACCGTCACAATATAAAACAAACCAAACCACCATATCAAAACAAGACGCACTTTTTCGTATCGATAGGTCGATTAATATTCCGCTCCATTTAAAACCATAATGCAAATTAATTCGTTTAAATAAAGGAGAATTAAAGGGGAGAAAATAAAGAACCTTGCATAAAAGAGTTATTTTGGGGAAAAAAATATAATTTTCTTTTATGTAGCACACGGTTTCACACAAATTTCGTTGTGTTTTCTAACTCCAAATTCTTCCACACCTTAAAATTTGGCTTCAAAATCCCCTTTACAAAATGCCAAATGGCATAGAGAAGATAAAGTATCAAACAATAACCCAGAGCGGAAGAGCAGATTTTTTATTTTCAATCCCATGTCTTGTTTTTGAACCCCAGAAATCAAAGCAGATCCCATTTATTAAGTTGATCATTGAAACCTTCAGTTTTCGCTACCGCCCTCGACCAGAGTGGGAGATCCGTTTCCAACCAGCGATCAAGCCTTTTCGAAAACATAGTTTTCTACCTCGCTCGTTAAAAATTTGATCTAACCTTACAATTTTTATTCATACGCTAATAATCGACCTGATTCGCCTTATTCAATCCCCAAAGCTTAATTTCTATCTAAGCATAACATGTACTGTTTTGATCAAATACGGGTTTACTCGACTTCAAATTAACCCCTTTTTCACCTATTTTGGCGGGTTTCCATTACAGCAAGCTATGTAATTCTATAAATTTCCATTGGAACTCCACAAGTCGTAAGTATCACTTTCTCCCATTCCAGCCGACTTAAACGTACTCAATCAATTCAAATTAGCAATGCTTTAAGGGCACCGGTACGAAAAGTAACTGAATCTCTTTCTTTTTCTTCCTTGAATTAAACATGCCAGTAGTGGCTAAACTTCCCTCCCTTATTCGGATGCACTTAATAAACTAATTAAATTAGATCATAGAATGGATGAGTAAAGTGCCCTTTCGACCTCTGGGCATTTTGTTTTAAATTCGAAAAAATGCATGTTCTATTTTTATATTTGACATAAAAGTGCACAATAATGTATGATCTCAGTGCTGCTTTTTAAGCCTAAAGATCATAGGGTTACTCAAACACTTAGATTACTGAATGAACTCCAGAAATGTTTACTGCAGCCTTTTTTACTAAGTCATTTGAGTCCAGTGATGATTTTCCAAAGATTCTTTTATCAGCGTGATTCAAAAAAATATTCAGGCGTTTAGTTAATCCTTCCTTTAGCGATGGTTCCGATTCAAACTGCTGCCTGTCGTGTTTCTTTGATTTGATTTGTCTTATTGAGCCTTAAATTTGAACCCGAGTAATCTTTGGTACGAAATCTAACGATCTCTCTATTGTCTGAAGTGGCCTTGTTAGTCTCATCTAACTGCTCATTGCTATAAGATTATACGAAAGAAGCGAACTCCGAATATAGCAGATAAGAAATCACCCAGATATTCAGGAATCAGATCATAATTATTAAAACTTTTAAATTTTTGGATACTGTAATATACATGATGTTCCTTATGGTAATTGAATAACTAAATACTTCCAGAATT
Source organism: Hymenolepis diminuta (assembly GCA_900708905.1). Lineage (NCBI taxonomy): Eukaryota > Metazoa > Platyhelminthes > Cestoda > Cyclophyllidea > Hymenolepididae > Hymenolepis > Hymenolepis diminuta. The sequence goes on along the minus strand of CAADRB010000004.1, from coordinate 2,810,883 downwards.
CAAATTAACCCAGACTCTTGATATTCCGACCTCATCATGTACTCTTATTCGACGCGTTCCTTTTCCACTGTTTCAAAGATATAAATTTATAATTGTATATTGTAAGTTATTGGATATTTTAATCTCAATCTACGTATATTCGTGTCATAAAATCCGTATTCCATAAATATGGCCAAGTTTTATTGTTTTTTGAACTTACAAACTTTCACAATCTGGTCATTAAAGTTAAAAACATGCAATAAATTAAGTCCGTCCTTAATATATGACCTAAAAGTGGGGTACTTGCAATTAAACAATGTTATAAATGGTGATCTTAAAGTTGTTACTGAATTCCAAAATTAAGGGGATCATACAAATAGACTGCAGATATTGATAGATATTACCGTTACATTTAAGAGTTTAAGCTCTCCTTCAAGTGCTCTTTTATGGGTCGTTTGAATCCGCGAGAAGTCTAGGCTGTGCTCTTTCCAAACACACGAACTCAGCCTCGATAAAACAGAAATTGAACGGAATCGGTGGTATATTATTTATTAAGGAATAATTAAGAGAAGACAATAAAATGGAAGAGTTATTAAGCGTGAAAGTAAAGCTCAAGTCGCATGTGTTAGATAAAGGGAGGCAGACCAAGTGCTAAGTCAAGTACTGAACAGCATGAAAAAACAGATCAAGATAACGGACACTGCTTATTAGGGGCAAAGTCTACGCTTCATTGAAGGCTTCCTGTTCATACTATATTATTTATATTGGATAAAGACTTAAACTGAAATCTTCGGTAAATCCCTTTGTGTTATAAACACTTTTAATCCATAAAGAATACTGAAATAGTCGACAGCGGTCGATAGCAATGTCTGATTGAGTAAATTTGAAATACAGAGCCGTGAGGGAAAATAGACTTGTTCATGATGGCAGAATGTACTGAAAAGGTTTCATTTGGGGTATATTATCAATTTTGCGTTTTCATTTCGCCCAACGTTTCTTTAAGTATGCGATATATCCTTATGACTGGGTACTTCAAGAAACTAACATTGAGATAGGGTACTGAATTTTTGACCTATTACGTTATCACTCTATACTGCTAGTTTTGAATAAGCTTATACTACTATTTTAAAACAATACATCCGAAATACTAGGAAGATTTTAATGTCTATTGAGTCCACCAACTTTTCAGACACCCTAAATAAATTACTTTCTTTCTGAGATTTGACCTAAAGGGTAAGTAAATTAGACTATATGACCCTAAGGTTATTGCAAAAATCAAAAGGATAATGGATCACAGTACTTGAAATTGCGGGCGGGTTTTATTAAATTTATGAGTCTAAACCCTTCTGTAGCAGTACTTTATGGGCCATTAAATAGTTAAGCGGATGATATCTGTACTGAAATAGAGTAAGCCATTCCTAAAAGAGGTTCAGATATTTTTTCAAATGGATTTTATCTTCATCTTGAATGAACTCTACTCTCTGATCTCTGATATGTCAAGATCAGGTACAATTGTGCTCTCTTTTCGGCCTATGAGAGAAGAAACCAATTGAGGTGGCAAGACCGACCATAATAATTAAACGACCTACCAATAAGTCGAAGAGGTTGTAAACAAGAATTCGATCAGGAATCGAGGGGACGAATTACGTATTTTGAATTTTGGAATGTGAAGCAATGAACTGTTCAGTAAATGAATATTCTATAATTTGAAGCCGTAAATCGAATAAGATATCATTTTACGCCCTCTTCTCAATACTCCCCCTCTATCCCTTTTTGAATTTTTCATATTCAACTTCTGTTGCTTTACCGAAAGGAAAAATTGTAAATTTTTCTGCATTGCTGTGAATTATAACATTTCTACAATAATATTTACATTAGAAGGTGATTCCTCTTGGATTACCTGTAAATTTTAAAACCATAAAAATTAATGTCAGGGAGCCACCGATTTCCAATCAAAACATATTATTTCTCGAATAAGGCAGTAATTCAGTCAGATAGATATCTTTAGAACCCGATATTGTCCACTTCCGTTTTGTAATAAAGACCCTTCCATTGTCACCGTTTTCGGTTGAACATTTTACTAAAATATATTCGGTAAGGTGACTTCGTGGTAAGAAACAACGATTTTTGTCAATACCAGGATTTGCTATCATTTCATTCAGTTTACTAGCTCCTTGAACCTATTAGTTTATCACACAATTTCTAATTAGATAATTCCTTGATCCATCTTAAGATTCATCACAATTGACTATTCATACCTGATGACCTGATTTTATTGTCTTTTAAATCTGCGAACTTTCTGCATCTGGTCATTAAATTTAACCTTGAAAAATAACTTACTGTACTTATGTTTGATATAAAAGGGCTTAGATATTTAAAATAGGCATGACCACAGCACTGAAGTTAAAGTCTAAAGTTCACAGGGTCACACAAATGGATAAACTTTAAAACTTTCTTACACGTACTGTTAAATAGTTTCAATTTAATTTGTCAATAGTTCTTTGTCATCTAAGTTCATTGGTGATTTTTTTTACGCAAAAGACTCAGTAGCACAAGCTGTCAAATCAAACAGACATTTTCCCTTCAAATTTAAACCAAAATGTTCATTTAGAACCCAACCTGTGTGAACCCCAGTGAGGTCTGCAATACTTAAACCTGCTTTTGCTTGCCTCATCTACCTACAATGTCTTGAAGACGATAAGAAATAATCCAGTTGGCATGACTGACCGTTCAATTATATCAACTGGTCAGCAAGCACTGAGTTTAGTGGACGAAAGGTTTCTCAAATACTCACGGATCAAATTGTGAAAATCGATCTTTGAAACCTTTGATTTTAACAAAGTGAATTAGGCTCCATATTCGAAAGTGAACAACTCAATAATTCATTATATATGTATATATATATATATATATATATATCTGTCTGACCCCTCGCCTAGTTTCATCCCATACTGTATTACTTTTCCATTTTGCATGTTCAGCTGCTACCTCATGATGAAAAATAATATTAAATTTCTGCATTGTCAAGAGTAATAATATCATTATCACGATACACTATTATTATTATATTCTATTCGTCATTGCAAGGTAGTAACGCTTTAATTTTTATCATCATGGGGGAGCATGCAAACACAATGGGAGGGAAAGTTAACTGAGAGACCTTATGTCCGTTTTTAAGGGGGAGTATTAAGACAGCAGAACTGGATGTCCAGAATCATCACCTGCCAGTGTTAGCTTATACCAATTAAATGTTCTACTAAAATGAAGATGGGAGTGAGGCAAATGAAAACTCTTTAAATTCGCGTAGTTTCAGATGTTAACCTTCTTCTGGCATCAAACCACTTTAAACTGGATCTTGAAATATGCGAGCCACGAAAGAATTCATATCTTCGTTAATAAAATCGGCACAATTATCCCAATTGTATTGAAAAATATTCTCGAATAGAAATGAATTTCTCAAACATCCTTAAGATACTCCGGACATGGAGAAGCAAATTGGAACTCAACTTCCAGAGATTATCCCTACTTTTCAAGAAAAACATATTTTACCTTCCTCCTTTCTCCGTAACTATAATATTTAATGCCATACATTTTTATGTCTAAATCGTATTCGTATTGCGAACATGAACCGACTTTTTTGTTGATTAAATTGACTTGATAATTATTAATAATGATAATAATCGAGCCAACTGTTTTTTCCTTATTTGGCCTTCGGTACAAAAAGAAATAGCGATGGTATATGTATACGTTATTACACCAATCATATTAAAAATTACGTATTTGAAACTGATGTCCTTGTGTAATGATTTGACTTTATGATCTTATTTAAATTTGCTGTCTTTCGAAATGTAGTCATTAAAGTGAAAAAATAATTTTTCAAAAGTTAAACCAAATAACCTCCCAAAGTTTATATTGTTATTGCAAATTCTGATGAGTAGTTTTTTTCTGATTCTGGGTTTTCTGATGGTCTTACGGCATTTCCAGCATAAATTGTAATTTGACTTATTCTTCAACTAATCTTACTGATGTACTAAGAACAGAGCTAACTTCACGTACTTTTGTACTTTGCTAATCGAAATGATTCTTTAAGAGTGCACCATTCCATAGACAACGCCTATTCTCAACTTTGCAAGTCTTAACCTCAAATGTTGCTATTACATCTTATGGTGGAAGGGGTAACTTAACACATTTGACATCAGAAATTAGCGGCAAATGCTGCTTAACTCCTTCATGTGAACTCTTCAACTGCTATCGTACGAATCACTTGGATCAGTTGACAGATCAGTTTAAAGAGACTGCTACCAGATACTGTTAAAGAATTTGAGTTGAATCCAATTTTCTGTTGTGCTTTAGTTCACAGATTATTCCAGTACTGTGAAATAAGCTCCATGTTCAGCCAGTTTCAAATGTAATGTTGTTTGATAATCTCCTCTTTATCAGTAATCGAGCATAGATTTACTGTTTCACAAAATCTTACAAAATTTTTTCATGGAGTTATAAATTTCGAACTAAGATGAGGACTATTTGAAAGTGTAAATCATCATATTTTCCGTTGTCTCTCGATTTGATAAGGAGTTTGTATCCTCTCTTACATTTAGAGCACGGGGTATACTCTGGAAACCCCCTTTTGATTGTATTATTTGTCTCTTTTTAAAATTTAGTAAAACAGGTCTCCTCGAACGCAGCCCTTTTTCAACCTTGCTTGAATATTCACTTGCCATCAAGTTTTTTTGACTTTGGAGTACAGTGAGTTTGACTATTCACAATTATTAGCTCAATACTGTGGGCATTCTAGAAGAAGTATGATGCTCTAATCATGTGCCACTAGAGGTCTTTCAATGTTATGAGATGGTTGTTTATATGACTTCTGACGATACTTACTCATAAAATCATTATGATAGTAGAAAAGGTAGACATGGGTTCGCTTATTACATCCTCGTTCTTTTTAACCGAAGTTTCTTTAAATATAGGAATTTCTGACAGAATTATCAAGTAATTTAAATTTTAAAATTGAACTTATCATTAAAATAAGAAAATACAGTATCCTAAAAACTTCAAGATGTGTAGGGTCAATGCCCTTTATTCAATTTAAATGTGTTTGTCTTCAAAGTGAGAGGTCACGGTTTCAGTATCCATTTGCCCATACTCAGTAAGCAGAATGGCCAACCGCATTGGATAAGTCTGGACGATAAAGAGGACAATAGAAACCGAGTTTCGAGACTTCATGATATTAATCTCCAACCCAAAATTAGTGTTAGAAAGCGTTCTCCAAAATGAACTTGGGAATTTTTATTAAACTTATCTTTATGACCTCCTTAACTGAAATTTTATGAATCGTTCTGGATCCGCATATATTATATAATGTTACAGCATTATAACAGCACCTATTTCATGACCATCTATCCTTAATCTTGTATATTTTGACTCTCACGTATTTGATATCAATTTGCAACTCCAAAATTCATTTGGGAAAGCGTTTCCCAATGCTCACTCTGGCAATAGAGGAAACCTCTTGTATTGGTCCTGGCGAGAAACTTGAATTCCGTCCCCTCCCCCCCCCACACTCTTTTATTATTCAGACTTAGCCAGTACACTAGGTAGTGCGACTCATTGGGCATGACCTTTGACTTCAAAGAAATTCCCCCTATGTGTTGCACGTTGCTCATTTGGTAATTGATACATATGCATATAACGAATCATGTCTTAAATTTGTACTAAGTTAAAATTTTACCAAACATAATGTTTTATCACGACCCCAAAGTAGCACCATTTTAAGTACAAGAGAAAATATGTTGTATTTAGATGAAAACAGTTCATTTCTCGTGGATGTAATTGAATTTATTAATTTTTACTAAATTTGTACACTGACCTCTAAAGCACACTGTCTTAATAAAACTACTTCATTTAGGTACAAATTGGATAGCAGTGGTCTAGAATACTAGAGTAATAGAAAACTGCAGACCTAGTCGAAGAATAGACTTTCGACTCGATTGCAAATCCATGTATTTATTATTAAACTCTTACCTTATGAGAAGAAATACCTTGTGACTTTATATGAGTTCCTTGTAAAAGCTGCTTGCAAGTTTCGTATTTGAATAGAGAGTGGGATGCTCAACAATTGACTTAATAAGTTCCATTAATCTCTTTAAACCACTCATTTTCGACACAATAAAAGAAATACAATTGGATCAAATGTAAGAGATCCGGTTAAAATTTAAATTTTGAATTAATAGCCAGATTTTGAATCCGAAGAGGAACCGAAACATCGTTGATACAAAGTTCTTAAACGTGTCGTTCGAATCAGGCTTTTATTTTATCATTTAAATAATATCACTTTGTTCTTTTCGAAATTATTGTTTTTTCCTATCATTTACATCAGCAGAAACCTTATTTACCTTATCATTTACCTTCATCAGATTTTGTTTATCTATATCGGTATTAGCATTACCGTTTTATCTAATCGAAACATTCTGTTTATCCTATTTGTTTATTATCTACTTCAGAAATACCGATCGACTATGGACAACGATGACATTGTTTGCTGACATGACAAGTGTAATCAAAGTATCAATGGCCTAATATACAGACCTATTTATGAAACTTGATTTTCCTCTGCTTGCACACCCTTAGCTAAGCCGAGAATGTTAATATTATCTCCAACGAAGAAAAATTCTTAGAGGTTGTTAATGGTATACACAAAGTACATGAACCATAGTGAGCTGTATTATCTTAAGAACATCGTTGTTTCTCTTGTTTGCTTTCTCTCAGATGTAAAAAAATGAAAGAGGTACAAAGGTGACATATACGACCGTTCAATTAAATCATTTGATCAACAGGTTCTAAATTTAGCCCACGAGGACACAGAAATCCAATGATCAAATCATGAAATTTCAATTTCGAATTATTTGATATTCCACAATAAAATATACGCATTATGAGAAAGTGGAAGACTCAATCCATCAAGAATTCAAATCAAATGAGTTTATTGATTCTCTTGCCACGTTACCCACTTATTTTCGATCAATTCCCGTTTCATCCCACGATTTCAGATGCCCTCATTTGATTAAAAGTTGTAGAGTAACATTAGTAATAATAAATCAACTTTTAAAAGTTCTAGAAATTTTTGAAAAATAACGAGTTTAGATCCAAATGGCATTTTTTCCGTAACTAGCACCACAAATTAGGAGAGTTTAGAGCAACTAACAAATTTATTGTCAGTGTTTAGAAAAAAGAGGAAATTACCTTCTGTGGAGGTGATTTATTTATAATAATTGTAAATTATTTATAGATGATAGTTGAGTTTTTTCAACGAAAATGCGTCTTTAATTCTAGATAATTTGTTCCTGCATATGATAATGTTATAATTTAATGTTTTTTTAGTCAGTTAATTAAAAGAACGGTAGTTTAAAAAGACGAATTCGTTTCCTTTTATTGTGGAAAAATTAAATTATAAATAATGCAGTAAAACGGAAGAGAAATAAATTAAAGGTATAAGCTTACTGAAGTACCTCAAAAATACTATTGTGATAGTTGAAACGGCGAAATCCCAAAATGGATGATTGTTATCTGTTCAAAAATGATGACTCATTCATTCAAAAGACCTTTTTTTCTCTTTCATAAGATAAATTTTGGAAAATGAGATAACAAGATATACAATGACGAACAAAAAGGTTGATCAGACATTTACGCTATGACTTTTTATTAAACACGCTCATTCCTGTTAAACCGTTATTTATTTATTAATACCTCTGTTCTGCAAACTTGAAGTCTAAAGGTGGTATATTGTATAGGCTTATTTCCATTTATGTCTGGTTACTAATTAATATTGCACATTTTGGTGACGTTAGTGTGCCTTTTCGAAATCAACTGACTAAATATGTGTTATTAACTCGGATCTACTAGTTGGTTAGGATGTAATTTCCTAAATTAAAATTACTAATCGACTTTATTAAAAGAATCTGTGGAAAGTACACGTAGCATAAGGTCGTATTTGAATCATATTTACAGGCGATTCCTAAAACCTCTCTGGACTCCGCTATTGAAGCTCTGGGCTAGAGTTGTACAGTTTGATGTTTTGACAATCTTTTAGTCGATTTTAAAAGATATTTCTATAATAATCCATCATCTTTGAACTCTGACAACTTAATGACGCATCAATAACCTAAAACGGTCCAGAAAATCTCGACTTCTGGAGTTGTTCATAAATGCTGCTTTTCAATCTCCTTGTATAAAGACCCAACCTCAAGATTAGAGATAAAATACCGTCAATCAGATACCAATGTCATATTTCTATCAAAAGACCGACGTATTTGTTTCCAGAATAAAATGTTGTGATGCTATTAACCACCTCTAAGTCATTAAACTGACCTGAATAACTTTACTTACCTTTACCCGAGTATGGAAAAATCGGTTGTTATTACCCATGGCAGAGCAAAACATTTTGCAAGCTTTAGTCATGGAAGACATCTAAACGTAGAGAGTAGTAGTGAAATCGATCAGAGATTGATAATATAAGTCAGATCATCGAAAGAGCCTCTTTTTGACGTCTGATTTCTTTACGTTATCCACCTGTCACTTAATATGATAATGAATGCCGAACTCTAAGAAGGCTTCGGAATGTTATTTCATACTCACAGTATTTAGAGCTGACTGACTAATATACTGAGAAGACAAGCTCGTCATACTATCTCATTGCAACTACGTCTTTAGTAATAACTAGGAGATTGGTGCTCACTTTAAATTTGAATCACCATAGTGGCCATCCCTAAGCGGCAGTAAACATATCCATAGACATTAATATGATAAAATAATTCAAATTGGCGGTAATTGTGCTTTGGCCAGCATGTAGTTGTTTTATTACGAGTCAGTACGAGAGGTAGAGAGAGAGAGAGCATGTTTTCCTAACTGACTGGCGCAGTGATTGGTGCGTTATAAATTAGTATTTATGCTTTGGCCTTGTCGTGAAACCGGGACATTTCAAACAACGCGAGTTTTAAAGTGTTTTGATGAAATTTACTAATTTATCCTTCTTCTTGGTGGTGGTGGCTTGAAGACAGTCATTACCTCCTTCTAATGCCTGTCCGCAAATGAGGTTAGACTTCATCCTCTTCATCTGAGAGGGCAGAGGTTTAGTACTCAACTCTCATTTATGGATAGATCTCTTTATAATCTCGTACACAACGTATAATGGGAATATAAACCCTATAATGTTTACTCTTCCCTCTTTGCATATTTTCAAGATGGTGGACTAGTGTTAAGATTCGAAAATACTACTTAAAGTGGAACATGATTGGAAAATGAGTCGTTATTACCATGCGATACAAAATAAAGTAAAAATTGTGCAGTCAGGAATAAGATGGAGAATCGATTAGAAGTGTAATCTGAAGTCAAATTATAAAGTTTTTGTTTATTTGAATCTTGTAATCATTTTAATAAGTTTATCTTAAGATCGAGTATTAATTACTATTCGAATGTCTCAAGCAATATGCTGGATTGCAATATTTACCAGATTTAAAATCGGTTGGAAAAAGTGAAAAATTGCATATTTTTCGCTTTGCTGTGGGTTATAACAATAATAATAATAATAATGTTATAAAGTGAAATATACCTCTGAAACATTTTTATTTTCCTCCAACTTCATATCATTAATAATTTTTTTTCTCTCTTCAACTATCGGACATCATTTTTATAAATAAAAATTGACCCCAAATTTGACAAAAATTCAAATTTCAAACTGAAATATTAATTATATTTCCAGTAGCATAAAATTTCTGTTATTTTATAATTACATTTGAATTAATAAATGCAAAGTTCCTAAGACCGTGTATGATAACTGTCAACATAACAAAATTACTAGCTAACAACATTAAAATAGCATACAAGCTATGATATTCCAGTAAACAATAAACAAAATTCACTATCTGTAGTCAATTTTGAGTTGAAAATATTAAAATATTGGTTAACAATAAAAAAATGTCTTTTAAAAATTAAGGCAAGATATTACAAATTTACCGTACTTCTGCACAATATTGATTAGATACAATTTAATAAACTTAGTAATAGCTTAATGGACTTGCAGTATCATTCATTATGATAGGCTTTTTACACCCCGTTTCATTTTTATAGCACAGAGCATGTCCCAGAGATACCACCCCCATTTGTACCTGCAGGGGAAACATCATTCAACCTCTCTTCCGATTCTTAACCGTGGGCACGCAGGAGACGCAAATTTTGCGGTTCCATTATTTGCGGTAGGCCGCTTAATACTGTTAACATTTTTATCAGCATCAGAAAACTTTAGTTCTATTCGCTGGTTTGAGTAGCCGAGTACGAAAGGAAAACATAGGATAGTAATCGTGGTTCAACTAGTGTATTTTTATATCATTATGACCCACAGTAGGACAAATAAACTCCGATTCTTCGCTGTGGGAAAGCGCCTGAAATCGTTTAAAAGTAATCCGGTAAATAGTAAAAGGAGGGAGAATGACAATATATTGGGGGTAAAGTTAATATATTAAAGAGTCTTTCCTCATTTACTGTTTAGATGTAGGTTATACAACATTTACTCAATGGATATTTCATATTCCAAAATTCAAATTTCATGAATTTCAAATTTCACCTGAATTGGAGCAAATTCTTGACTACGATGTTCAATACGCACTAGCCGGTTATTTAATTACGATGTTTGGCCTTGTCGCCTCAAATAGTTTTTCTCCAAAGGCTGAGAAATTAGAATCATAGTGCATGATACTAAGGAGCTTAAATGGTCTTAGTAATAATGGAGTTGAGTTAGTTAAAGCAACACTTGATCGACTTTCTTAACTATTTCTGCACATGTGACTTAAGACTCTGATTGATTTTCAAATAATATCTTACCAAATAGGCAAATCCTACTCGCTTACTGATAGCAATGACTGCTCACTTTAAATTTGCTGTACTACTTCTTTGGGTGAAGTTTGACTACCTCGAGTCTAATCATTTCTGTCCTCTCTACCGTTGTACTGGAGGAGCGGTGTCCAGTAACTATAAGATTCTAAATTCACTTATTATCGAGTAAAATGCCATTTTAATTAGTACAAAAATAATTAAGAAGTATGCTAATATACCCATTCTAGATTACAAAAACAGTACACTTCCTTTCATACTTAATGCTACTACATGCAGGAGGAACTTTTCAATATGTGCTATTATGTTCAATGTATTCATATAAAGTATAACAAAGTAAGCATTCATTATTTTATGTATGTTAACATAATGAATTTTTATTGCTAATTAAAGAGTTTTTAATTTATAAATCTACACATACTAAAGCATTGGCAAATATTTCGACCATAAAGTCTACAATATTATTTACTGCAATTAAGTATGCTTATTCTTGAGTTTTATTTAAAATTGAATCGTGTTGAGTGGTCCTTGTTCCAGCTAAATCTACTTTTACTATCTGACATAGTTGGACTGGAGTTATCCTCTTTAAACTAAGAAGATCTGAAACAAATTAACAGGAATAGACAACCTTTTTCAGGTCAGATGGACAAGTGATGAGATGGACTAATGGTATTTGGATGAGAGCAGCTGTGGGAAAGAGGAAATAAAGTAGTCAGTTTAGAAGAATATGGCAAATTAGCAAAAAGGGACTTATAGGACCTGCTGTCTTGTTCATTAACTTTATAGAGGGCTTGGCAGAACAAGATTTCCATGAGCGTAAACTCTAACTTATCGCGAGTGAAAACAACCAAATTTCTTCAGAAATATAGATTAGCAATCTGATACAAGATCACTTAATTGTGGCAAATTTGAAAATTGAATAACTATCACTAGGGTACTGCACATGGAGCGCCCTATTAACCATATAAATATCATACTTTAAAGTAAGAATAAGTGGTAGCAATATAGTGGAGCTTATCCAGAGGGCAATTAAAAATAAAGCATAAGAAATTTTTATTTTCCTATATTTCTGATCGAGAATCAGCCATTTCATTAAAGAATTTTAATTAAGCTAAATCACCTGTAAACTTAATTGAAAGTGATAAATCATAAAATAATATAATTGATTGAAAATTAATTAATCTAATTATTCTCATCCAAACCAATTTTATTCACCTAATTTGTAATGAAATTATTTCGGATTATTTGGTTGTTATTATCGAACTAATTATAATAATTCCCCTGTGACCTCCATTTTAAATAATTAAAGGTCTTAACAGAAAAGCATTTCTCTTAGAAAATTTTGGTATTAGTCCTAGGATTTCATTTTATTTTACATTTACTACTTCACAAAATTGCACATGCGTACTCAGAGTTTAAAAGTTAGAGGTACTCAATGGTTGAAATTATTGATTTCTAGACTGCGAAAATATGCATAAAATTATCGATTTGTTTGAATGCATAAGCGAAGTACTAAAATGTGGTTCAAAGTCACTTAAGAGCGTTATAATATTCCGATCTAGAATAAGCCTCGATTTGGCGGTGCTTGGTACATAAGATATATTATGCAATCCTATGATAAAATTATACATATTACAAATTGTATTTCTTTATAAAATGATTCACATTATTACGTAAATGTTACATGAGCCACTTATTCAAGACAACTTTAATCGGGCCCATACAAGTTATACTAATTTAATTCATTTAGCAATTCTTAAGATGATATGCTATTACGTATCTTTTCTGTTGTAATAATATTTCCTATGCTTTGATTCATTGAACGTCAATGTCTGTTTGAGTCATTCATTTGTAAATCACTGCCGATGAACTGGTTGATTTTTTATCACTATTCAATCCATTTATCAATTTTAATTATTACAAGGTGGACCAGAATTGAAAATAAAGCCAAATTCCTGAATTTAAAATCTAAACAAAGTTACTATTAGCATTTATATCATTATTAAGTCCATTAAATTTAAAGATCTGTCAAGGTTAAAGTTTGGACAAGGGATGTACAGCTTGCAATATCGTATTTGCTTAATGAAGATGACTGTGACACCTGTAGACCTTATTCCCGATATCAACGATTTCAGCACACAAGTTGCGATTTGCGCCGATTTGCCCACAAGGCCTTCATGACTTGAGCTTTTGAGAGTATTCTCTTCAGCCAATCTTGTCTGTGAAGGCGTCCATACGGGAGTCGCAATAGCGAAGACTCTTTTTTTCGTATTTTTGTAGTCTCGCATTTTCCGAGCCATCTTATACTTATTTCATGGTAAAAAATCCATGTGTCCGAATTTAAACGCTTCCTTTTTTAAGAATGATATTTTATAAATTAAGAACTGGAGTAGAAAAATAGAAGGGAAAGTCAAAGAAAGGGGAGAACTAGAACCGTCAGGTTGCCGACCTTCACAAGTTTATAATTTACCGAATTCATCTTATTTTTGAAATATCTATTTTTTCAAGGCCATTTTCTCCTCATTCAATTTGTTTATTAAATTAGGGTTTTAGGTAATCTCTCCACTTGCACAAATTGAAATCCAAGTTTGTAAATTTCAATGATTTTCTCTGTTTTAACTGTTTAGGAATTTTAGAAATTCCCGTTAATCACTCATAGTTTATCATTATAGAAATGATGCACGATTTAATGTGAATTCCAAAATTTTCTGGCAGTTGTTTTAAGTGCGCGCAAATTAAAAATTATATTGTCATTATAAATAATAATCGCTGTAATTTCTAAATTTAAAATTCATATATGAAATATTAACACGCATATATGAGTACTTTTTAAGTGTTATCAACAATCTTGTTAGAGATTCATAAAAATTGTCATGATTGATATAAAATTCAAAATTTATTTTGGTGTAATTTTGTGTTGATAAATTTAAAGCATCACAGAAACCACTTGTGGCGTGGAAAGGTAATGGTTATCAATTACGTCTTCTAGGAGTAAGAGGAGTACAAAGTTCTGTAATTTTGGTCCTGAAAAATAAACAATTTTCTTGAGCTTAAGACTTTCTTAGTTTGAGATTTTCAAGTGGGTTTCATTCGATTTAAAGTTTATTGCGCTTTAGATATTTCACGAACGAAAGTTTGCATTCCTATTTACGTTCACAACTGCGCACTTCAAAACGTGTTAACCTCTTGGATAACAAAATAAAGCGTACCTCTTGAAATGTACAAGTTTTCTCATTTTCATTTCAGTTTGGAATTAATAAGTTTTGCTCTAATGATGTTAATTTAATGTATAAATATTTTTGATTCGTATATTAATCATGATTTGAAATCTTCAGTCTGCAGCACTAATTATGTGGGTTCGGTCAACTAATAAAAAGAGATATCCCCCTAAAAATCACTGATCCTCCTTAGAGCTAATAAGAACGATTTCGTCTGGGCATCAGGATTTCAAATCAGAAGACCAAAAGTTGGTTATAGAACTAAAAGTACATCGAATAGCTCAAGGGAGTGAGCGAGAATGAGAGAGGTGTAGCGGGAATCAAAATTAGAAAGGGATGTGCAGAAGGAGCGAAAATTTGGAAAATTATTTCAAGTTTATATTTAACCTTTTAACTCAATTAAAGTCATATTTATAAATTTGATAAAAATATACCCGGTACCGAAAGCCCATCCAGACAATCCCAAATCCACTGTTCATTTTTCTAATACTTTTTCTTATAAACAAAATTATAATTAATAACATTCTTACTAGAGGCTTAGCCATTAATCATATGACATCAATATGCACTTTTGCCAAATCAAAATTGTAAGATCAAAACCAATCAGTTCCCATCTAATTATTTTTATAAATGTCTACTGATCAGTAATGCTACTTTCCAGAATAAAGGTAGGACAATGTTTCCCAAAGGGTAAAGAACCAATAATGAGGCGGATTTATGTTATAGTAGCAATTAATGAAATGTAGCTATTGTAATTATTTTCTCCTCAACAAGATTCATAAGTAACTAGGAGGCTCTCAAATAAGGCGAATTTTTGCTCTAAAATGTACTCCCTTTTATTAGTTGAGGAATTATAATGCTCATGATAGGGCAAAAGTTTGCTATTTTAATCAGAAGAATGCTCATACATGCGCGGAACAGTAAAATGATCCAATAATGAGATGATGGAGAGAATGTGTGGAGGTAGGAATTGAAGTTAGAGTGATAATAGAGTTCTAGATCCTTTGTATTTTGCAATTTTCAGTTTTTCCACTTTTAGTGAATGACAACTTCTCGCTCTGTCATTCCTAAATGTTTCAAAACTCAGATTTCTAAATTCGACTCATATATTCATGAATAAGTTCATATCCGAAAAGTTCGGAGCTAATGGGCCAGTTGATTAAGTTGATTTACTGGTCAAACTCTCTTAATATATATTTGTTTCTTTTAATAGGCAATAGTAATCATTTAATGTTAGTTAATGATTACTCATGGTAATGTAAAACTCTCAAAATTTTTAACCATGGGGTCTCATATGAACACGCAAAATACTTAAATAGTCCCGTTGGGAATTGAAACGGAAAGAATTGAATGAGAATATCAAAAAGTCTTATTTTGTTCGAATTCCAAGAGTATTGAGTTGTCTATTTTCTTGGAAGTGATATAATTCACCTTGTAATATCCACAAGTTCCAAAGGACAAGTTTTTAATGAGTATTTGGGTGAGTCCATATTCTGGGCTTGTTAACCAGTTTATATAATCAAATGATTAGTCTATCCACTTTCATTTATCTCTTCTTTATTATAACCACGAGCAAAGGCATTTAAACACCGTAGAGCTCACTAAATTTCTTCCTAGGTGAACCATAGTAGCTCTTACCGAAATATGAAACTTTACTATTATTTCAGATATTTATAATATAGCTAAGCCTACTAGGGCATTGCATTTATTCATTTTTTACTTAGAAAATCCTTGAGTAAGCCGTAATGAGTTGGCCTATGTTAGATGTATTACTGCTAGTCCCATCTATCTGCTCTTAGCTGTAAAGAGATGTAAATAAGTCAAGGAGGCATGAAAATAGATCAACTGGTCAATGAGCTCTTAATATAGTGGACATGATCTCAGACATGAATATGAAAGCTAAGTGATGAAAGGTGAGCATTACGATAACACATCCACCTGCAAATGTGGATGCGTGTTATACCGACCGTATTACCTGGACATTTTTGACAACCTATCTCCTCTTTATACCTTACTGAACTAGTTTGCTATTCTTCTAATTCAGGTGCTTTCCAACGACTAAAACTTGTGTGCGATTTATACTGTGTCATGGGTAATAATATCCAAATCGATAGTCATTTTACAATATGAGTGGTTATGGATTGCATAATTACTTTTCATTCTTACAGCTAGCATAAACCACTTAAAAACTCTAAGTACTAAGTACATAATTTATATATATACATATATATATATATATATAAATTTAGTCCTGATCCAAACTGTGCAGTCATTTAATTGTTTAAAGTACTTCCCAATGAGCAAGCAAAGAGAGATAGTTTATTAAAACTCAAGGAGAGCGCGTAAGGACTAACTGGGGGGAATGAAGGTCATTGTAGATATTAAGCCACTTCTATGGACTATTGCGCGCTTAGGATAATCTATAATAATAAAATAACATCCGCTTTAATTATCTAAATTGCAAATCGGAAAGCTTTGAAGTGAACACTTAATGCGATTTTAGGGTGAGGGGAGAGGCAAATTGAATGATTCGAATAAATATATATGTAAGTTCATATAATTTACTCTTTTATTTCTTTGTTTATACATACATGCATGCATACATAATCACATAGAATTAAAATTAATTTATTGGAAATAATTAAGCTTTAATATTCTGTAATAAATCAGAACCTGCACTGCGCGAAAGATTAACTTTTATAAACATTATCACCAGAAGTTATAATTTCACGCTTCGTCTTACATTTATGCAAGTTAAAATGTTTATATTAAAAATAATTTATTGGATATATTCTTCTTAGATACCGTCCGCATTAAGTGCCATTCGGGATATCACAGATTGGAAAACACTTACGAATTAGATTTCTAGATCCCGAACGCATTATAAACTAAATTGCAGTCGAGGAGCTTCTGATAATAATAAAAATTTTTTTATTATTTTGAATGAAATCTGGTCAGCTGCATCCAAGTTATTGAAAGTGATTGAAACGCGTCCCATTTGTGAGTCATTAGTCACCGTATACGTTTACCAAATCAGAGATCATGGATCATGGAACGGAATCACCAACTGCACTTTTGAAGTCTGGCCAATTAAAGAGCGACAGAATTCGAATTTATCACCACGGGAAACCCATGATGCCACCTTCTACCCAAGATGAGCACCGGAAAACACTTCTGTAAATGGGATCGGGAATTAATAATTTTTGGTTGGTATGACTATTAAATTAATTTATTATTAAAACCATGGCAATACAAAACTTTCACGGGTGTTACTCATGGTACAGCATATGAACACGTGAAATAATAAAATGGTTCAGTAAGATATGAAATAAGGGGTCGAATATGAGTTTGTAATGAAGTCAGGACATCAGGAGCCTTACTTTATTTTGTATCTGGAATCATTTAGTTGTCAACTTCTCATAAAGGTCATAATTCATTTTGTAGTGCCCAAATGTAGTGCCCTTTTTCCATTGTGACTCCTAGTTATCTGATTGAGTTCATGTCTATGATATTAAGAGCTTGTCGCCCAGTTTAGTTAATTGAATCGTTGGTCATGCCATCTTTAATCATCTATAACATCTTACAAACAAGAGCAGATAGAGGAGATCAGGAAAGTCCATTTCTTTCATTTTAATACATCGATCGGTGAGCCTCTGGACATCGTGAATATGGAACAACTTAGAGATCTAGGGGTTAATATCCGACACTCAAACTTTGAAACAGTGGGAAATGACGCAGTGAATGATACCTATTCATTAAAAAGTGGAGATCCTAATGAATCCACAACTCAAAAAATGAGGTTTTTAATATCCTGATTTTAAATTTACGATTGCAAGTAGAAGTTAGGAGCAATTATGCATATTTATGTATTGTTGTACTCACTGATATTTAAAAATAATATTCATCTTTTCATGTTTAATTTAGATTAACGATATTAAGATAACTCAACTAGGAAATAATTAAGGCAAGGCCAACGCAACAGTAAAAGTGAGTTAGATTATATTTAAATAATTAATATATGATTCATGGGAAGTTATAAAAGTGGATATAAGTACCTTACAGGTGTTAAATTAATGATATTCATATAAATGGAAATTAAATTCCCAATTCGATTGAGGTATACAAAGTTATTTTATTTTAGTGAATTAATTCGGTTGACTTACATATTTAGCTTTCCATACGTAATATAATTACTATAAAATAAAGATAAAATCATAATCTTTAAAAATTAATATTGAATTATTGACTATTAACTTTATTTAATTACTTTTTTCTGGCTAATACCTCCCAACCGCTCTTTAAATAAAGTTAATCAAAATTAAGAAGTATGATACGACGCGAAAGAGAGAATAAAATCTGCACCATAATAAAAAGTTATTTTTCATTTAGTCTACAAATTCAAAATTTAAATTAAAAATCTGTAGACATACTAAATTAAAGAATGCAAATATTGTTTACTGGAAATTTTTACATGTTTATCTGATTTCCAAATTAAAGTAATAGTCTAATTAAAATCTGTGTGATCTAGTAAATGTGGTTAAATCTCTATGATGCTTGATTTAAAAAATGAAAATGTTATACTATGAAAAATACTTTCCTACTTTTTCAAAAGCATGGGGTTCTACCAATGTGATTCAAGGCCATTTAAAGTAATTTAATTTTTATATAATAATAAGATCCACAAGCATAAAAGTAGATAATTCAATTTTCAATTCTATCAATTGGTCAATAAACTCTGAATCCGAGAATCTGAATTCTCATTCTGTGATCTGAGTGACATTAAGAATAATAAGACATGACACTGTGAACTGTTGTTTAATGCATCCGCAAATTAAGTGAGGAATGGCACATAATGCGCTGATTTTATTGTCAATCCCTACTCGCCCACACTCTCCTCGTTACTTATCGGGCTATTTAACTGTTTCCCATGTTTAAGTGCTTTCTTAATTTGCTATGAGTGATGATATTTTTCAGGAAAAGCGTTTTTGTGTAACCAAAACTGTTTTAGATATTCATTAATAAACTTATTATAAGGAGACCCTCAGATTTCCAAGATGTCAATGTATAATCGAAAAAGAAGTCAATGCCTTTCCAATTGCACTAACTCGACTACAAGACAGAATTTAAGCAGGATAAGTGACAGAATACTTTTATTCGAGGAAAGGATAACTGGAAAAGTGATTTAATGAGGAGTTAAAGGGGTTAAGCTTACGCTACAGGTTTTAAAAATTGAGGAACTCGACAATTTGATGAATGTGAAAAGGGCAATAAACCAGACAAAAATTGATCAGAGAATCACAGTGACGGATAATGTAGGTATGAATTAGTAGTCGAACCACAAAACCCAGATGAATACAAATTAGAATGCTCCACATATTTTCAGACAAATTCAAAAATTGGCATTTTCTGTAATTTCTGGGTAAAAATGGATTATTTTTATCCAAAAATTAAGTTAAGTTATTGTTAATTATTCATAAAATTTGCATACTTGTTAAAATGTGCAAAATTGCGAGGTCATTGCCTTGCATAATTTTGGAGCAAAAAACCCATTACGGTTTCTATTCAATTCTTGCATTTGTGGCTATTTGAGAGGTTAGTGAGGTTACAACAAGTGGCGATAACATGTTATTTACCACCTCTGACGATTTTACAATATCGAAAGCAAAAATGACTTCGGTTTCGCAATAAACAGTGGATTGCTCAATTCTTTACAAAATGGTTGAGAGCTTATCCGCAGAAATAAGGGTTCTTTCTGCAAAATTTGAGTCTAGAATGTCACCTGATGTTTCTAACGCATCTACCGTTTCTCTTAATTTTTCTAAAAATTCTACTCAATCTGCGGTTCTACTCATATCTCGTAAGGCGTCTCCTAATGCAACAATTTCAGGTGGTTAATGTGACACGACGTTGCGTCTATCATTCAGAGATAGTGCAAAAGTAACGAGCCTCACGCACTCTGTCGAGTTTTCCATGCTTAAAGTCGTTCCTGGACGACTTGTCTCTGAGCCTACCGTGCCCAAGCAACAATCATTCCCAAAATCTTGTCAGCTTGACCACTGCGCAAATTGAATATTCTACCTAGAGGGGCTGAAAGGTTGTTGTATTCTTTCCTCTTCCAGAACTCATACATCACCCACCATGATCAAGTCTCCAAAATTATATTTAAGCTAAACTCATGCTCGTTTGCCATCCTAAGCGATCGCCACCGGTGGATGCTGAATGCAAGCAACCCGAGGAAGTCGGTATTTCTGAACCTATTTCTCTCGCAAATGGAACGATTTTAAAAGTGGTTGCAAAGAATGCAGGCGAGACTGCACTTCCTTATCATCAAGATATTATATCCTCTCAAAATGACGCTCCTTGGTATCACAATTACCTTAGTCTACCTATCCGAGGAATCTCCTTTCTATACCTGATTGATTCTTATTCAAATTGGCCTTAGGTTACACTCATTAATGGCACAACTGATGCTGTCATTAACAGCCTCCGCAGTGTTTCGCCATTCATAGCATACCAGAAATCGTTATGACCAGAAATATTTCCCACTTCTCTTCTACTGGATTTTCACTCTCCATCTCAATGGGCAACTTGCTGAAATTGCGAAAAGGCGACTTCTGGACGCATGTGACAAGCCACCACATCGGAATCCCGAAACTCTGGGGACTAGTACAATCATCAATCCGACCATTACTTCAAACGGTTCGGAAGATTCAAGGTGGATCCAACTCTTTAAGGTGTGGATAAACAATTTTTGCCGGGAGGTTTTGGGTAAAAATGAATTATTTTTATCCAAGAAATATTAGATTAATTATTTATAAAGCGTACATATTTGCCAAAGTGTGCCAAATTGAAGGGCCGTTGCCTTGCATAATTTTAAATCAATGTCAACCATTACTGTGATTTCATATTGTTATTGAACTTGGGCTTTTATACTCTATTTTGGGAGGCTTATAAGATTATAACAATAATGAAAACCTATGTTGGCTAAGCGTTGGGAATTTCAGAAGTTGCTCGTGTACAATAGTAAGCTTTGTTAGAATAGAAACTTCATTTAGGATGTCATGCTTGTAAAGCGAAAATTGATAATACGATTACTTTCCTTTTTATCTATTAAGTCTCTGAATAAAGTGATATGCCGTTAAATACGATATTTAATGATGGAGTAAGAAAGGTAAGTTGGGGATTCCACTCATGAAACTAAAATTCTTACATAAGATAAATAGCGGTTAGGACCTTTCTGACACTAGAAATCTCACTCATTGTGATTTTAGAGAGCGTTCACTTGGAGTTTGACTAATAAGGCAGATGATTTTCAAAAGCGAAAGTCAGCATTAATTGCCATTTTCTAAATTTCATCCAGTTCAAAGTCTCCCGATTGCGGAAGAAATCGTACACTCGAATCGGCCAAACCTACAAGATTGGATGGTGACACCACTCTCGTATTTTCAGTTACAGAGCTACAATATAAATGACATTTTTTTAATGAATTTGGGTATATCTCAATCCTCAATCAGACAGAAAAAAGCGAAGATGTGCATTCACTTGCACTTTCTCACCCACTTCAAATTTGTTCGATCATGGCAGAGATTACCAACTTTAGAAGTTTGGGTGGTGGCACCACTCTAAGAGTGCCGATAGTGGATGTTTTTCTTCTAATGGCCAAGATGTCAGGATTATACTTGCTCCCAATTTTTTGCTATCGCATATAAGATTCATATGATCTTTCCAAATTCACTTCTGATACTGACCATATGATGTGACCTTGTGACATAACAGTGAACTTATCATTATAAGTCAAAACTGCTGAAGAAATTGAACATAACTATGCTATTACCATAAATCAAATAATTGGCTCTGTTATGGTTTGAATATATCCGACAGATCCGCTTATTTATATACTATACTATTAAGTCAAATGAATATAAATAATGGTTATTATCATTTTTATTTCTTCATTACTCAGCTGAAAAGAATACGTGGTCTTGCCGTTATAAAAAAACTTGAAAGAAACTCGCTTTGAATCCAATTCCAGACTTGAAGATATCATTTTGATATGTGATGTACGAAACATCTGTGTCATTTATAAGACCTAAATTAACCGGAAATTGAGCGCTTAGAGTGATAGATGATATCTGAGCTTGACGGACAGTCAGTCCGCAGATAATGAAAAGCACTGCTCTCTTTGCTACGAAAATTTGTATACGGTTAACAGCTTCGGACTTTACCGTTTTTGCTCGAATTCCCCTGAGGTGGGGATTCAATAGACATTGAGTTTTTATGTTTTGACCATGACAGCTTAGTCAAACCAAATGCTTCCATGGTGTTACACAAATTGGATGCCATAATTGTATTCTTCTGAATCTCCCCCTTGAAATTGTCTAATGAGATCTCTCAACTCATTTTTTTATAAAGGCGTGTTCACAATCGATTGGGTCAAGCAAACAAAATACTTATTTAATGTGCTTAATGAAATTACTCTCCTATCACAAGCTCATTCGTAATCTGTCTTAAGGATTGAAGATCGGATGTCCTAGATCGACATTATTGCCTATTTATTTAATTGATAAAAATATTGGCTCTCCTTTGAGATTTCCATTAGATGTGTTTTATTTAAATACTATTAATTTTCATTTAATAGTCTCATTATATGTATAAATACGATCATCTTAGAATTGTAACTTACTTCATGATTGAAGATTTTATTTTGGTCAGCCCTCAAGATACCCAATAGATCACATTTCCAAAATAATCGGCCATCTTTCCTTTCAGGATAAATTAAGATATAGTCGAATATTGATCAAAACTCAATAAAATTAAAGCCAGGAAAATGAAGTGAATAAAACTATTCTGAGAAACTGGAACGAAGGAAAATAAATATGAATGTGAGATAAGAATTCCAAATGACGTCATGATTTCTTCAGATCGAAGTTATTTGTCATTGTCAACGAGCATATAATAGCTGAGCAGGGTTAAGAAGATTCAAGGTGATGATTAAGGCCTAACATATTATCATTCTCTGACTCCAACTATCGAGTCAACTGTAGTCAGTTGTATAAATATTTGTGTCTCCATTATTTTTGGAGTATATTAAATGAAACAAGAAAAATGTTGTCACAAGATGTGGCACCATATATAGCTTACCGGAACTTAATTATAAGCTCAAAAGAAATCAAAGTAAGTTATCTAACGCGTTTTAGGACTTTATAGGGATGTGCAAAACAGAAATTCTTTTAAGACAGTGAATTTCCGATTTGTATAATATGAGAAAAAAATTAAACGCTTTATAAATGAAAGTGATGATGCCAAAGAGGATTTGAAAATTGTATAAAGTCTACTTTCATTTTGAAGTATTTATTAGCGGTATGTGAGATAAATAAATGGAGTTTTGTCTGTAGGCATGACGCTAATTTCACATGCGGAATTATACTTTTTAGAATATGAACTACTTATTGTGATAATATTTAGAGATAGTAAAGGAATTAATTTTAATTAACCATCTAATTAAAACAGAGTCAGTTGATGTTTTCTGCCAGTTAAATCTAGAAAACATTAACTGGAAGTGAAATTGATCCTTTTAATGTACATTTATGGTTAAGATCTAATAACTTAATTGAAACATTTAATCTAGCCTAATGAAATCAAAACCAGAAAATAAGCTTTCCAATTGATATACACTATATCAACAAAAATTCGAAATTGAAATATCGAAGGAAAATTACTGCATTGAAAATATAGACTGACTTTGAAAATGAGAAGATGCGATATTCCAGCTAAAATGATGCTCTGAAAGTATTCAATTTTAATGAAGTGCTCTGTAATATCAAGCTGCCTGAAATTTGACTTACTAAAATTGGAAAATGTTTAGATTTAATTTGAATTTTAACTTTTGAGAAAATGCGGACATTTCTTTAAATATGACATGAGTTAACTTTATTGGCATTATTTATTGAATAATATTTTGTCACCCTTCTCCAAAGTAACAAATATGTGCTGTTTGATATTTGTTAACGACCTAAAATGTTTACTCTTTAAGCCCACACTTAATATCAAGTTAACCTGTCTGATCATGGCTGAGGATGATCAAAATTTTGTTGTCTTTGGAGAGCCTTTCGATGAAGATGATGATGGTACCTTTATCTAAATTAGTTTTAAGTTAGATAGAAAATTCGAGGTTTCTTCATCCAAAATCCAAACCTCAAGCCTATGAACAACGTGTGTTAAATGAACGTGGTCGACCTATGCGCTTTCATGGAGCCTTCACTGGTGGTTTTTCTGCCGGCTATTTTAATACAGTTGGATCTAAGGAAGGTAGTTATTTTTAATTAGCTCTTGACTATCGTTTTCAATGACAATTAGTTAATATTTCTTTATTTTTAAGGTTTTAAACCTCAATCCTTCACATCATCTCGACGCAATCGTACGCAAAATGCTGTGCAGTTTCAAGGCAAACCAGAAGACTTTATGGATGAGGAGGTTATTCAAAGTGTTAATTTTATGTTTGACCTTTAATTGCTACTGATTATACAACCAACTCTATTGTCCAGGACTTTGGCGATTTCGGTATCGCCCCACGTCACTACCGAACTCGTCGCGAGTACGATGATCGTCACATTTTTGATACACTTTCCGAGTCTCTCGGAGGAAAATCGGTCATTCCCTCTGCAAATGATATCCTCAAGCGTATGCTCATACCTGCTGGGACAAGTTTAGCGGATAGGCTTCTTCGACGAATGGGATGGAAGTTAGAAGATATTGTCGGATTTATCGCAGAAGACGAAGCTGAGAGGACTGCTGCCTCTCTAAGTCCTAAAGGTTTGTATTTATCGCAAGAAGTCGTCTACTGAATTACAATAAGTAGTATATTTATTTGATCCGAACCATTCGTATTATTCAACGCAAATTATTCGTGTGCTCATCAAGATTAGCCACCTGAGTTGTTTGCATCATTCCTAGAAGATTCGACTAAATTTGTTTTCGATTTTTTGAAAGAGCATTTTATTTAATATTGCCCTTTGTAAGATAGAAGTCATCTCAATAATATGGTATAGTTGAGATTCGATTCATTCACTTTATAATGATCTCTTATAAAATGACAAGCAGGACTTTATGGCCTAGAGAGTTTGAGTTAAATCAATCCAGTTGACTGAACTTATCAAAGTATTCTTTTACATCTTGTTTGATTTACCTTCTTTTTAGTTCTTATCGATATAATGTTAGCTCAAAAAAATGATCAGTGTATGAACACTAATTACACTTACCATTGGCTTCTATTTTGTTAAAGCCTAATTTTTCCAACCGATTGCGCTGGGCATGCTCTTCATGTTGTGGCTCGGTGAGAGCGTAATCCTAGAATCAGCCTTCTCGCAGTATTCAGGTAAGCTTTAAGTCTGTTGTTATCAGACACTCGTGGAACTATTACGGAAAGGCCTGGTCCCACGATGATCTCGGTTAATGGGTTCACTAAACTAGATCAGAATTTCACCAAAATCGTTTGACGTCTAATCTAAGGGTCTGTTCGTGGTACACGATTAGCGCTTCTTGCTGCAGGCTGGAATGTCCACAGTATCAAGCTTCTACTCGTAGATCTTGGATTGGCCAAATCCCCATTACAAAATTATTAAATTCGAGTTTATTCTTTTGGATAAAACTTGGGGGTAGGGTTTTTTTGGGATCTTTCACATCATTTTAAAAGATGACTCAACCAGAAGGGCGATTTTCCAATACGTATTCTGTGTCCTAAATTTAAGACTGGACACAAAAGCTTAAACTCCTAAGACTTACTTATTTGTATTCTCTTACAGAACGTGACTATGCGGTGATTAGCTTCGCCCCAAAAGCGAATACTTTCGGTCTGGGCTACTCGGGTTTGGATCCAGAGATCGCTTTCGGTAGACGACCTCCAACTTCTACGCAAGATCCTCAAGCTGAGTCTGTGAGTAGTCTCCAACGACGTGAAAAAGAATCTCATGTTGGGTTCAATCCCTCAACTGGACCTATTCGTCAGGGCATCCGAGGTATGCCTTGATGGGAGTGATAAAATTTTCCTGTTTATCGTATTTTTTAGTTGTTTATATTAATTTTAATATGTTGGAGATTGTGAATTCGTGAAATAGATTAGCGCGTAGGTTATATCTCCTACCAAAGTATTTCAAATTAATGGATAATTTCGTTAAATTTTCGTGTCGATCAGCTAATAGGTGCGGTTAATTTTTTGTCCATTATTACTGTCCATTTAGCACGTTTCTTTTAAATTTTGAACTTTCATGTGTCTGGCTTGTTCTAAGTCGTGGAATTGGTTATTATTTCAGTGTAGGCATCCTTTTAGATTTGCGATATTCACAAATAGCTTACAGTACCAAAAGAATGCAAACCATAATACAGGGATCGGATTCCGTTTTTGAAGATTAGATAACTTGGTTTTGGTACGTTTTAAATTAATTCGTATAATTAAAGTTCTTGTAGGTCGGCATTTAAGGAAACAAAGTTATACCATTACCTAACCGATAAAATACATATTTACTAACAAGAAGGTTGAGGCCTAGTCAACATTTAGTGGTTTATTACTAAAAATAGCGTAAATATTAATGTTTCACTTAAAAATGCATTTGTCTCCCTATATGAGCAACCATGTACGCTCGCATGGCCAGTCTCTTGGATTTTGGTCCTTTCCCATTAAACCCATTTTACATTGTCCCTCCTTCTCCATCTTGTGCAGTGGAGTTAGTGTAATGACAGCTTGACAAGACCCTGTCATTTATAAGATAATAAGCTATTCGTTACTCTCCCTTCAACAAGTATCTAACTCGTGACCTCAGACTTGACGAACGTGAACTTTGACCTGTTTATTGTAACTAATTTTTCTCCAATCATCCTTCTAGGTCAAGCCTTTGGTGTGGGAGCTCTGCATTCCGAGGACGCAGATATCTATGCTCAGGACAGTTTGGCCACCTACGACTTCAGTATTGCACCGGACGAAGAGGATGTTGATGATGAAATGGCCGAACTGGAGGCTGCTCGACATGGTCGTTTCTCTGATTTCCGACGAAAATCCAAACCCAGTAATTCCACCCTGGATGGGTGGACACCTCCCACTCGTAAGTAGTATATTCGTTTTATAACCTAAATAAATATGTAGCTCTAATCCCGATAGTAAAGGAGCCAGATCAAATTAGGCCAGATATCCCTTCATAGAACTAATGATCTTCCTAAATGCTAATAGGATGCAACAGCTTTTACCGAGTGAGAAGGCCAGAAGTTAAGTATGTAGAACAATTTTAAATGAATGGGAAGGGGAAAGGAGGAAGGACTAGTAAAATGAATTAGAAAGAGAAGGGTGTTAGTATTGAACGAGGACAACCCGGTAATAAGAAACAGGCAAACTGATGAGCAATAAGGTGGTTGACAGATTTCGCGTCCTTTGCTCGTTGATAAGCAATTGAAAATTAGGGCAGGTATGAGTCAGTAAATGCACAATATATAAAGACCGAGCAGACTAATGAATCAATGTGCGCATTACAGGTGCTTATTGTGTTGTTATATATAGGCAAGGCTGAATATTATACTATCATTTGACTAAATGGGAATCAGAGAAATCAAATGAAAATTGAGTCTCCATAATGAGAAGCTCAAATTCTCCCACCCTCTTTATTGGTCAGACTTAACCAGTTCGTTTGAACATGACTTCTAACTTTACTGAAGCCGTACGAAACATTTTGCGCTTATGTCGGTGAACAAACCTGCGTTTTGAGTTGAGGGGTAGCATCGCTAAACCTTGATGAGAAACCCAAGTGCGGCCAGTCTACAATCAGATTTAAATAGTGTAGTTGGCTATTCCAGTATTGAACCCGCCACCTCTGATTTCGCAGATGAGCACCTTAATGTTTGTAATTAATATGGCTTGCAAATAGTGAGTAGGTACTGCAAACTTTTGCGAACATAACTCACTAATTTAGACTCTCCTACTCAATGAACAAAATCAGCCACGTTTTTTATAGCATGTATTTGTCGATGAAAAAGTTGGAACCAAAATGAAAGGTGCTCAAATTATTTTTCCTCCATAATCTTTATTGTCTTACTTCAGTTCCGAAAATTTCGCTTTCTGGTGTGGAGGAGCACGACAAGACGGATGAAATCGAAGGTTTTGTAAGGCCGATGAACTCTGGCGTATGTCTAGTTCTTGCCAATCCAGAGTTCTTTGTCATTCCAAAACCAGTGCACCTTCCATCGGGCTACAACGCCGTGTTTCATCCACAATGCCTTGGAGGAGACGGTGTGGAAGAAACCGGCCAAGAGGAACCTTTAATTCCGGAAGTTTCTACTGCACCCCTCTTGAAGCCTTTTGTCAGTAATTCCGCGAAACAGGCAAGGTTCGATGCCTATCAGCTTCTCGTCAGACAGGGGTTATCTCGTAAGTTTTATTTCATTTTGTTCTGCCTGCCTTAGATGAGAGGCCATTACTTTTACTTAAATCAGTTATTTCAACTTATTGAATAACGGGATCTGGAGTAATTATTACTTGTTAAACGTATCCCATTCATATTTTCAATTAATTTTTAACCGTAATCGCCAGATTTCTCAGTGGTACCTTTTTCTAAGATCTTTTCGGATTCTGCTTAATCGCTAAGATAATTAAGAGGCTTGAATTAGTTCTATTTCCCGATGAAACTTCTTCTTTCAGTACTAAGTGAAATAGTACAAGTTCTGAAAATGATTTCAATGCAGTTGATATGATCAACTATTTTTGCCCATGGAGAAGCTCAAACAGTATGATATTTATAGTTCAAATAGAGAAGAAAGAAGGAAGAAGTAAACAAAACTCAGGAGGCCCATATCTAAATTCTGAAATCGCCTAGTTGTTGCACCAAGGTTTGATGTTTGAATATTTTGAATGGATTGTTATTTGCACTTAGGAGTTGGTTAAGACAACTTCAGGTGGATGCAAAATAGGTGTTCGGCAAGAAAGAACTCGAAAGGTGAATGATGAAACCTACAAAAAATTCCACTACTCGTATTTTTGAATGTCCATCACAACTGAAAGTTGTACTTAAGAGAACTTATGTGTGTAGATTCGCGATGTCGTCGATTCTTTGCATATGAAAATGTAATGAAAAGGCTCTGCCGGATCAATCACCATAGACCCAAAGATGATCGCTTACTGGTAGATTTCTTTGTCGAGTAAGTGGGTGCCACAACAATTATGGCACCTCGAAATCGATTGAAAGCTTTTCACCCATTTTTCCCCTCCGAGGATGAAAAGAAAGCACAAGTCTAGATGAATTCAACTTGAAACAGTAGTTGATTTGATAATTCTGGAACCAAAATGAAATTGGGTTCTCCTACTCTCACTTCTACCTACTCTACTCTGCAGTTCCTTCCCAAAATATAGACTCGATACCTAATTATAGATTTCACTTCTTATGTGTTTGGATGTTTTAAAGCTTTTTAGTCCTGTCATAAGAATTAAATAAATAAATATTCTTAAAATATTTGGAGCTGATTAATCAGCTAATTTAATTGAGATGTAGGTCATGTTCATCTGGGTATATCTATCACTTTAAATGAATTTTCACTTCTATATAATTGAACTATTCAAGTTTTGTTAGATTTGGGACAACTGGCGTTTTCTTGATTTCCTGTCTTTATAAAAGTTAGTGTATTGTTATAACCCACAGTTATGCGAAAACATCTAAATAAAAGATAAAATTTTCCAATAAGAGGTAAAGGGCGGGTGATAGAGTGGAAATTGGGAATAAGGTCAGGACCATCAAAAGAGTTATGTACTACCTAATGAGCAGTTAACCTGTTCCAAAATTCAAATTTTGTGAATTATCCCCTGGATTACTGAGTTCGGTGTTTATTGGCTGGTGTTGTAACCTAATTAGCCTGTAAAATGGCCACGATTTTCCGGCCTTAACAATTGCACGGACTGTGATTCACTCAAAATTTTACCAAGCAGTGACCCATCATTTTAGTGAATTTAAACAATTATGTAATACTTGTAAATAATTAAAAATGAAATTAATAAACGTAAAATTGTTACTTTGATTTCTTTTGGATAAAAATATTCCATTTTATTCAACAGCTGGTTAATAACCTGGGATAGTTGGTCAGTCTGTTTTTCTAATGGTGGTTAAGATAGCAGGACAACACTAGCCCACGTTATATTAAAATAGCATGATAACATTTTAACGTGGTAAACTCTAGTAAACGTAATGTTCGCTAAACCTTCTACCTATTTATTTACCCTCTAACGTTTATGATTTAATATTTGATTCTAAATTCTATTTCTTCATCTGTAGATGAAGAATGGTTATCAAATAAGTCTGTTAGTTCAATTCAAGATATTAGCCTTTATTTTAAAATTCCCTATTATAGCCTCGATGGTTTAGATAAATTCTAATATTCAATACTTGATCTACAGATGAAGAGGCTTATGAACGTTGTTCGTCTGGAACTCTTGATCTTACCTCAGAAACTCGAGTCTTCGAAGCCAGAGTCTTTGCTACACTCGTGAAAAATCTGATACCTCCTTCACAAGAACCGTCCAAAACATCACTGCCACCGCAACCATCCCAAACCCCAACAATTCCTCCACATAAAACATCAACAGAACTGAAACAGGAAAGGGACAACCGTCCATTGACAGCTGGGATTTTGGACTCGGAGAAACAGCGGCTGGTTGCAAATCTCTTAAAATCACGATTTAGATCTGCCGGAGAAATGGATATCACTCAGGAATTGACTGCGGCTCAAGAAGAGGAGAGGAGAAAAGACCTCGAAGTGGGTCCCCCTTTAGTAATGCTTGTTTTATAATTTTTTTCGAGCCGGTTACAGAGAATGAACTTCCAAATCTAGTAGGGGAACCGTTGTTGCCATTTGGCTTGACTGAAGGAAAGTTACTTTTGGAAATCCTCCGATGGAAAACTCACATCTTGTTGAATAGAATTAATCACTGCGATTGACTACCCACATCACTGGATGTACACCGATGTGCATCGATCTCGTGACCCCTGACTTAGCAGATGTACATGCTAACTATTGGGTTTTCTGATTACTGTTTCTCTACGCTCCTATCTGGGTATGAAGTTTCCTCACCGCTATATTACAGACTCACCATCCCTACTTTCAAATTTTACATAGACGGGCGTACTTTCTTAATAAAGTGAGGAAGAGGAACTGTTGCTTGAGCTGCAAGTGTTCTTTCTTCCTACTAAGCTTTATCAACTGTAGTTATGGCAATGTCGCAGTCAATGGCCTTTATTGTACTAGAAGCGACTTAACTTTATGTTACTAAAATAAGATGACTACTCTTACTCGGTATCCGAAAATGATAATCTCGATGAATTCAAACGAAATAATATAAACAATTTTGAAATTAAATTGACTAATTCTACAGGCCATAGCCTTTCGAAATCCTAAAATCTATATACAAGTGCCGAAATATTACTTAAGATTGAGAATCATCAACGCACGTCTAGGGATTGAAGTTGTCAACCACGTCAAATGGACAGCAGGTTACGGGTTTCTGAATTAAATTAACTCCAAGATCTATCTTTCTACTCAATGTGAATAGTTGAATATATTTCCTCTCAATTTGTTTGCTAATTAAAAAATTCATTTTCCCATTTTAGTCGCTTGATATGACCGATCCGAGGGATAACGCTGCAGCAAATGAAACGTACGGTGTTCTCACTCGTCGAACTCTAACTTGGCATCCCGCATCTCTGCTCTGCAAGAGATTTAATGTCCCCAATCCATATCCGGAGTAAGTCACCAAATCACATATTCATTCAGCAATCACCCCTTTCCGATAATCCTTATTTCTTGTCGACATTACCACAAATATTTTTGTTGTCTTCTTTCACAGTTCAACCTTTGTTGGATGTCCAGAAGATCGCAGAATGCGTCGACCACCGCGTAAAGGTAAAAGACGTCGCGGTGACGATGTCACTTCCAGCGAGTTCACGCTCTTCCAGCTTCTTGACATAAATGTTGGAGACAGAGATGGTGATGACGATGGTAGTGACTATTCAGATGAAACAGACGAAGAGGAAGGAAAGACTGATGAAAAAGAGGCGACTCACAGTCTCACTTTTGAGACATCTACGAAGCCATCCAGCGGTCCTCAGTCTATCTTCGAAGCGCTGTTTGCTCAATCGGAGAAGGCTCAACGGGAACAGCAGAATGAAAAGTCTGCTGAGAAAACTGATTCAGTTCCTGTAAATGAAAGTCTACTTGCCTCTTTCTGTTTTGTGAAATCATCAGACGGTTTTCCCTATCAATTAGTATTGTATGAAGCGTGTGCTAGGCCCATTAACCGTATCTTAAGTGTTAAATATCTTCTGATATTTTCTTGAAATGGAATCGCACTCCTAGTTCCATTCTTGCTTTTCTACTTCAATTTATACCTAATATTGCTGAAGCAGGAAATTTTTTGCTATTTTGCATTGTGGACGAGTGACTGAAATCGATTAATAGTAAGTTCAACAAAATGATAAAGAGGAGTTCGAAAAGATGCTGAGAGCAACGACAAGGCATCAAAGAGTTCTATTTTTGGCTTTGGGTTGCACAATGTTTACTTAATAGATAGTTTAAGTCCCAAAAATCGCATTTTATTTTGATTCGTCACATGGATTACTAAGCATTTTCCTGTCCACACTATCCAGTGCTTATTGATTGGTTGTTTATGATGATTAGTCTTGCCTCATCGATTCATTTTTTTTCCAGACCAAGCCTAAATGATCTTAATATATTATCTTTTCTCATTTATTTAGCTAACACCGAGAATGTTAGGTCCTGCAGCTCCACTTCCAGATATTTCCAAAGCATCCACTGCTAATGAAGAAGGTGCACCTTCCATGGATCTCTTTAAATCCATCTTCGCCTCTGACGAGGAGTTAGAAGACGACGATGAGGACGAACAAGAAAACGACGATCTTGCTGCCAACATGCAACCTCCCCCAACATTGGAATCATCTTCTACTGAATTCAGAGCTTCAGTAGTATCTCCCGACCCTATTCAGCAAGAAGATGAACCAGTACAGGATGAAGAGAAGGAAAAGGTGATTACTAGGCCAGCAAACCCTCCCGATTTATCTGTTCATCAGCTGTTTAAGCACTTATTCAATCCTGAAACGGATAACGGTAAATCCTCTCAATAATATTTTCCTCGATATGTTAGTCAGATTCTTAGCTTTATTTCATTACATTTGGGAATTTGAGATATAGTCTTGAATTCTGGACATTACTTACCTCAAATTTTCGTTATCAGCCGTTAGCTTTCCTCATAATTTTTCTCCTAATACGTTCCTATTAAGGATGGCGCTCTGATAGTTGACGTCTAAACTGGTCCTGTCTTTGCACATTTAGAAGTATTCGGTAAATGGACATTTAGAGCCAGTTACCTCAGAGAAAATTCTTGATACTACGCAGAATTCTAGGAGCATTTCAAATACATCAAACGCTATAGTAACAATTCCCAAGCCCATTAGGAGAAATGTTATCAAAGCTTAATTTGGGTAGATGGAAGGTGTTTTGAACTCGTCTTTATGATAAACTTGCACTTTACCGCCTCTCTTGTTGCCCAGACTTAAGCATTTCGGTTGGCCAACCAAATCACTGAATATGGGCCAATGGACATTGATCTCGTGATCTCTGAATTGGCATTATTTGCGTTTTCATCACTGCATATGTGACACTATAGGGATATCAGCTATTTATTTCGATTCTGCGAATATTAGATTAACGGTATTTTCTCGTTATTAGAACTTATTATTTGTTATAACAGCTTTTCCTAACACCACCCTTCCTATTATAGAAGCTCCGCTTTTCGCCATATCGAAAGTGGCAAATCAGTGGAAGGAAGAGAGACGTATGGAAGTGGAATCGAACTCTGCAGTACCAAGTTCTTCAAAAGGACCCCTTTCTGAAGGGGATCTTTATGGACCCTCTCTGCCACCTGGTTTCGGTACGATAAATATTTGGTCTACTGATTTATAAATAAGCAGTACATATATTTTACCGTCTAATGTTTGTGTTGTCTGTGTAGGAGACGTTGGAAGTTCAAACATTTCAACGTCTATTTTAGTCACCTCGACAGACTCTTCATCAAAGCATGTGGATTATGTCGAACGCAAGGTATGTTTAATTCAAAAATATCTTATTTTCTATCAATCCGATGTGATTAAGTACTAATTCATTCATTAGAATAAGGAATGTCTTCAAACAAATATAGAACCGTTTTATATCCAACATGTGCTGTGCATCCTTTCTCAAGTTCATTGTAACTATTTGCTTTCGTTCGGAAAAGAGTAAAGTTATGATGAAATCTCTTTATAGTTCAGAACTTGGCATTCTCTTGTTCCCATGTTAACAACTACTACTCTGTGGGCCTGGGTTTTTCTGATTACCGTTCGAATTAGGAGGCTCGCTATGTTAAAATCATCATTGCTAGTCTTATCTCTTTACTATTGGTTGTAAGAAATAAATGAATCGAGGTTACATAACCAAGTACCCAAATATGTCAATAAGCTCCAAACATGCCACACTTGAACTCGTCCAGTAACCATGGTGACAAACTTTGAATGTTAAAACATTGCGCAGTATACGATATTCTT
Organism: Hymenolepis diminuta; assembly: GCA_900708905.1. Lineage (NCBI taxonomy): Eukaryota > Metazoa > Platyhelminthes > Cestoda > Cyclophyllidea > Hymenolepididae > Hymenolepis > Hymenolepis diminuta. The sequence goes on along the minus strand of CAADRB010000004.1, from coordinate 2,776,187 downwards.
TTACGCATCCAAATCTTAAATGAAGTAAGACTCTAGATATTTTGACTAAATAATCTACTTATAATTAAGCTCTCCTTTCTGCATCCCTTATTATAGTGTTTGTAGTTCCTCAAGTTTGGATATTTTCTCACTATAAAAATTTGTAAAAATATTTCAATGTATCATGAGTAATTCTAATTTTTACTTTATTTCCTCATAGTACCCTAGTTCGCTTCTCAAGGTTTTTCCTGTTAGTGGTGAAATAGTTTGTGCAGTAGCACAGAATAACACAGCTAGATCTGTTCGAGCAAATTTCGATTTTGGAAATAAGTGTCTGGTATTATGATACTGCAACGTATGCTCCCGGATCGATATATCATTGTGGTTAGCGGCTAACTTATTGAACCTGTTAAAAAAATCGGTTTCATGTGAATTTTCTTTTTTGCAGAAATGGAAGAACGGCTCGGACAAAGAATATCATTTGCATAAACACAAGAATAAACATCATCACCATCATAAACACAAGCACAGACATCACAGCAAACGAGACAAAAACTAGACGCGCACTCCTTTGCCTAATCCCTTTTGTATATATTTTGAATACCGATTTTTCTCCTATGTTTTTATAATAAAAACGATCGTTGTATTTTGAAGTGGAACTGATCTTTTGTTCTGTAAAAATTTTCCCGGTTTCTTGTATTCTGAAAGTTTGCTTTTTTGCCCAGACTGTGTAAGTGTTATTCCGTGATCATTCGTCTAGCTAAGATGTTAATCAACCATGCTGAATCGTATCTCGTGTATAACTGTTGAAGTTAGATCTACCCGATTCTAATTGATAAACACGAGTGTTAACAATGATTTTCGAGTCAGAATATACAGTAGTGTTATGAAGTCTTTCTAGTAAGAAACTTGCATTCTACTATATCTTTCTTGTAATGTGTTAACCGATATTGCGGTTATTTTTTATTAAATGTGCGCCGACGAGTATGTTCATGTTAATAGCTAAGACAGCGGCGATTAAGTTATTAAATTCATTTGAGTTAGAAGTCGTTGAAAATATACGATTTGGGCAGAAAATGCACGTCTTTCGATAAATATCTACTGAAGAGAGCAGATGGGCAAACTGGGAGATTCCAGTCGTAAAATCAATGTAGAAATCAAAACGTTGTGGTCAGAGACGTTCGTTGTGGGCAAAAAGACCGCAGTAGATTTTGGTTTTCAAGGGCACTTCAATCCAGTTTAAATGCATTGATTGTAGAAGCGAGCGTGCAGCCGCATTGACCAAATTTAAAAGGTAGGTTGATGATGAAACTCCTGTCTTTAGAGTTACAGAGCCGCTAGCGGACCTTATGCTTTAATGTCCAAGATAACAGGATGGACATTTTAAAAAGATAAAGTTGTAATATCTTTTTATTTTAAAGAAACATTGAAGGCCGAATTTGGGCTGATAATTTGGGTTATCAGTTTCAGAAAATAACAACCCGAATAGCACATTCATTCAGGAATGAATTTATTATGATTAAATAAACAGTTTTAAAATGGGAGAATAATGTTCTCAAGATTATGTGAAATGAAGATTTACAAATCAGTTAATGGATACTTCGCTATTCCAATGGTTAACTGTCCTCAGGGTTTCCTGGGGAAAAAATTGTTGATAAATAATGCAAAAGGAGATTCATTAATGCTGTTTCCAATACCGAAAATCTAACCCTTTTGAGAGTTCTCCTCGCCTTTCTTTTGAGATTTTTCAAACGCCTCTATCAGAGCAGCGTGGACTCGTAGAAATGGATGATCATTTGTACTGATGGGAGCATTTAATTCCTCTTCTGTTAGACGACCGCCTGCACCACTAGAATCCATTCGAATCACTCCTGGTAGGAGAGAACTGAATCCCGTCAAACCCCCCATTGCTTGAAATACACAGGGTTGACCGACCGGTCGACCTCGGGATTCCCTTTCCTCGGCTGTTTCTGACTATTGAGCGAAATGATTGAAAAGTAACTAGTCATTATTGAATATCAAATGGAATTTTATAGCAGGGAACTTCGATGTTAATCTTATATTCTGTTATGGATATCAGCTTTCTTATAATTGGTGACATTCACTTCTAATCTATTATAGATTTTAAAGAGGTTGTCTCATTTGATTTATAATCTAATTTAGGAATGCATTTTCAATCTTTACTTATTCTTTTATCCGACTTTTACTCTACTTTTACTATTCCTATTTCGGAAACCTCTTATTTTTATTGACCTATCCGATTTAATTACCCTATTTTTTTGTTTTACTTAATTCACTATTGTAAGTAAAGCCTTCCCTGTTACCTTCTTTATAGTTGGTAACTGTTCTTTTAAATTTTGAAAAATTAAATTACTCTATCAGATTTCCGTTATTGGAGCTTTCTATTATAAGCCTATGCCACAACTGATGCGATGACACGTAGCCACATACCTGATTTAGACAAAGGAAAAAGAGAGAAGATCGAACTACGATTTCTCAGTACTTTATTAATAAAACTATCTATATACATATACATGGGAGGTTGACTGACTATCTGGAAATATAGTAGCAACGCAACTTTACGACCTGGTATGAGCAGGAGAGAATATTTATTTTCTGAGTCTCTTCCTGTCTCTAAAAATATCAATTACAACTTCAAGAGAAGTTGAGCTAAAACAATAGTGTTGTCAGCTGTATGCGAAAATTTACGGAAGCGAAATTATTGACGCGGCCACTCAGGAGCAAAACTCAACAAGGAATTCCTGGGTCCGGTTCCCGGTTGCTTTAAATATCATAAAAATAAGACTAGCCGAAAATTCACATATAAGAATGCCATTCTCAGTGTTTACAACATATTCACCGTTCAGTAAAGTTTAGAAGTAAAATCCTGAATCTTAAGAACCAAATCTTTTGACCCCTTCCCAAATTATTCTCATGTACCTATAGCTATTCATGCATTTGATAGAATTCATAATACATATTGTCTTTATAAAAGTTTATATTTCCGTATTTTCAGAGTAGGTAATTCATTAACATAACTCTACGATTTCTGCTTAAAGTACCGAATTTGTTCTTTTTTTTTCTTTTTATCACTTTTGGAAACACATACATAAGTTTTGTCACTATAATAATGAAAGAAAGAACTAAATGACCATGTTCCTTAAAAATTCCGTCGTTACCAAAGGCAATAAAACACAATGCTCGATTTGGAATTCAAAGTGGAAAAATCTTTGGGTCTTCATTGAACATGACCAAATAAAATTATCGTAGCGGAACCATTAACCTAGATCGAAGTTAAAAATTTTCGTCATTTTGTGACCTTACTGCTATTCACATAATTTTATTTGAACATAGTTAATCTTTCCCGTTTACGAAGTGACGATTATCGCTGACTTCAAATTTGCCATGAAATCCCCAATGTGAGAAATTAATACTCTCTTCGACTAATTTGACTTCTTCTAGTAAGACCGTATAACTCTTTGAGTTGGAAATAATATCGTCTAGAGAAAAGTGGGAGTCGATATAACATTGCGATATGATTCATCTCCACTTTCCAACATTTTTGCGATCCTAATGTGCGACTGAATTATCAGTTAACGTGAGATTGCTATCATTAATTAATTGAAATGCTGAAATTACCAGTGTAGTATGTTCATGAGTAGGAAATCCACAATCACATGTAGCGCTTGTTTTGAATCCGGGGCATTTACAATTTATTCGAGAGCACAAATATGGTTTGATCTTAAGATGAAATAAAATGCGAAGTATGTAAGTTATTTTCAATAGCATATTATTATATTATCGTCTAGTTGACTTACAACTTTGTGTTCAGTTGCTTCGTGTTTGCAGTGGCACCTAGGTAACCCACCGATAATCCGTGGGATAAAATGAAAGCTTTGACAATTGCATTTTGAACAGGGTTGGGGAATTGGTCTTTCGGATGGAATGAAGAGAAAGTCGGTTTTGTGTTGACGATATCTATGCGTACAAAAACATTGAGACTCTGGCCCAATTAAAATACAATCCAATCCCTTGGGATTAACCCAGGAAACATATACTCTATTTTTCAATCTCTGCAAGAGGTAAGTGAGAATTAAGATATATTGTTTTTGTAGTCATGGTTACCATGGGAAAGACACGACGCTTATAAGCCTCATATTGAGAGGGTGTAAATGGATGGCCGTTGTCATCGTCTCCAACAATTCTTATGAAAACTACTTTAAATTTTTAAATATATACGGTTTACCGATGATAAAGAACGTATTCATCAATGGCCTCAGCATCTTCTGCAGAAACTCTTATAATATTCGACATTGGCCCATATAAAAATTTCCGGTTTTAGGTTTATGATTAAAATTAAGAATCTGCGACAGCACATAAATAAAATAATATATAACGCATAAATCGATACAAATTTCATTTATTTGGACTGTTACTAAGAGAGAAAAAATTTTATGAAACGAAAAATCTCAAAATAACTAAATTTGCGTTTTTGACCTCTTATTTCATTAGGATTGAATAAACTGTGAAATATATAAGTCTTTATATATGGTGTAAATTTACAGTTAACAAATAACAAGCAAACATATGATGCAAGTAACATATTTATAATTACATAATTTTGAAAATATCCAAGAAAAAATTTATTTCTTAATTTGATAAAAGTTATAGTTAAAGTAATGCTGAATTGCGAAATGCCTAAATGTTAATCGTACTAGATTTCGCGTAATTTATAAGTGTGCTCTTAAATTTATCATTTAGAACAAATTGTCAAAATATTCTTCAAATTTTCCGTTAATTGTATTTATATCGAATATTTTAGCACTATTTCGCAAACTATGATTTATTTCTATTTTATAAATATTTTAACAATTTTAAGTCAAATATCTTCATATTCACTTGATCAATTTCCTGTTTTAACCTAAATAATATAGTTGAAGTAACTTTCACATTTAAATTTTTGCTGTGTTGTATAACATCTGGGGTATTCTATCTCAATCATTGTCGTTAATCATTCATCTATTTCTTTGTTTACTACCTTCTCTGTCAATTATTCTCGAATGGGTCATCGGGACTTGGCTATTCGAATACTCACATAATCTTCTACTCAAGATTAGCCCGATTTCGTTTATCAGTCGTATGGACCTAATGATTTATTTTCTTCTAAACCTATCCATAATACGAATGATTTATTCGTTTAATTATAATGAAAGACATTGTTAACACAAAGTATCTTCATGAATTATTTTTGATTGCTGATTCGTTAATTAATTTTAATGTCCTTTACAAAAATAATCCTCATATGCTGGCCTCAAAATTACAAGTCTCAAAAGATAATCATGCTTCCTCCTATTTATTGGCTCTTTGCCCTTTTAATCGCTTCACTTTCACAAAATCCCTATCATGTGACCTGATCTCTGAAGTTATGTGTAAAATTAGAGATTTTCCGTATCTCCCCTAAGGACAAACTTAGACTACTTTGAATATGTTATGACTCTCAGTAGCAGATTAGGAAAACAGTCAATATTCTATATCGGGTATTGAAAGTATCTTGGTACGAAGTTTTCTAAAAATAAAATGTTTTATTCGAGGAAAAAAATGGCCCCTAGGACATGATCGAAAAGGTATCTCAGTCTTGTGCTCGATTTTAAGCCCGTTCTAATTAAAGGACTGATGCGTAGCCTAAACACGTCATCTACATGGACAATTTAGAGGGTTTGGGAAGGGGTGGGGGTTGGACCTAAGCGATCACATACACATGGTATCTACGGCTTAGGATCCACGGCACCCTCCCATAGGCGCTTTGTGTTTAGCTTTTCACGTCTGCCAGTTTTAAACGCACACTGGGCGGAAGATTGAAGGCCAATGCGGGTATATGCGTCATACCTCCGCGCGTATTAGTGGTGACTCATAGACATACGGCAAAGGACGCATCCCAAGACCCTGTGCACGACCGGCACACTCATAACAATCTCAGTTAAAACATGTGAAAACGTCCTTCTCTTGGTGACTTAAAAACGTGCCCAAATACTGAGCCAAAACGCCTATGCCCAATTGTTCCCTCAATAGCCTTTAATCTTGGTCGAAAAACCTTGCATTATTCCGCAATAGTATGCATAATTTAGCTCTATTAGGTGGATAACTATGTGCATTGCATAGTATGAGTACTCTTGCCAAACTCTTAATTACCTATCGATTTTTTTCACGAGGCGAAAAAAATCGATGGGAAGAAAGCACTCATTGAAGACTAGATGCTCTCATCGCACCAAGAAATCGATGTGAGCACTCAACGATCTAATTAATCACTTTAGGGCACTTTCGGATGGCTATTGACAAGAATGAGGTTCTTTTGATTTTTTCATAATGTTAGACTGATAATGCAGTCTTTTAATAGGCGTTAAGTTGACTTTTAAGATGTATGAGAAACCGGGGTTTCAAAGTCCAAAATTGGCTAGTTTACTTACCGACCAACTCCTAATTCAAGTCAACAATCTCTTAAGATAGAATTCCTTGTTACGTTTGTCGATTAATGCCAAATTTGTCTCACTGCCCTAGAAATCGGAAGACATTTGATATAGGCTTTACGACTTCCTCAGTTTGCGAATAAACTTGATAGACCACTAGGGAAAATGACCTTTCGGAAGGGCAGAAAAACAACACTAAGCTAACCCTTCTTCTACTTTCAAGATTAATAATGTGCATTCCATAATCTCTGCGAAATCTTCCCTCACCTTATAGCTAACAATTTGTTTCGATTAACAAAACATTAAAAAACAATTGCGTATTTAATATTAAACAGGTTGCGGGAGGATTTCAGTTTTTCATTTTATCAAATCAGAAAAAAAACTGCTTTTTAAGAAAGAATAGAAAGGGGAAGTAGTTCAGCTTTGAGAGGGACCAAGCGCGATGGAAGTAAGAGTCAAAGACTCAAAGAGATTCCCACTTCACTGAGCTACAAGATCATTATGTCAAATGCTGTTTCGATGTAAGTTATGACTAGACTTTGTCTCATCATTGTTTTGTTCATATAAGAAAAGGGTAATTTCTCAGCCATCCCCCTTTGCATAATTTTCATGGTACCAATCCACTGGACAAAGACGTTCCTTTTAATCGATCCACCAGTGTCTTCTCATCTCATTTTCAGTTACAATGAGTGGAGGATCCACACATAATTTATTTTCCACGCACACTTTTCAGCTGTGACTAACTTTCGATAATGCAAGGAAGTGAATTGTTTGTTGGGTTCATTATTCAGGTTTCTCGCCGAACATCTGCTTAGCAGCCGCAGTATTTCATCTACAACCATGTGCATATTCTGGTTTTGAATTTGTTCTCCTTGTTTTACAATCAAATATATTGCCTTGTCTTTTAATGCAATTAGCACCATTGTTTTTCTAACTTAAGGCCATCCTTAAAACGGTTAGTTGGAAAAATATTGACTCCTGAGATCCTATTAACTGGCTATTTTCCGGTCATCAGAAGTAATAGATATACCGAGATCTTATAACTCATCTCGCTCATGGAATATTATGTGGATGATTTGAGCTCATGCTCCCAAAATAGTTATTAGACAGGAAGTCCGATAGTCAGCAAAAGGTCAAATGAACTCAATTGTATCAATTATCAAAACTGAAATTTTTCTACGGTCATCAAAGTGATTATGACTAACGTTATCTTTCCAAACAGTTAATTGACAGTTAGAAGTCCATGACCTCTGGCAACTCTCTTTAAGTGCAATGTTCTTAAGGTGGCTCGCAGTAATTAGTTTTAGAATCTACAGTGTGAAATAAGGGAGAAAGTTAGTCATTAAATCCCTGTGATCTCATTTTTAGACACTGTCCCACTTATTGACTTGTTCTCATATGAAGACGGTGGTCATAGCCGTCCTTTCCTCAATGAACATTCGTCTAGTTAAATGCATACCACCATAAGCAACTCACATCAATTTGTACTAAGGTAACATTTTCCCAACTAGGGACTTCGTTAAGTATTATTGTTTTGTGCTATTGTGGAAAAACAAGTAAACATTTGCAACTTTTAATAATGAGAAAGCATCCAAACAGACAAAAAATAATGTAGTTTGACAAGGGATGAAGCATAGGATCGAACAGAAGTATATAAAGAAGTCATAATGTTAAGGATCTTATCTGAATTCTAAAAACATGGAGTTGTCAACTTTCTCATTTTCTTGGCATTATCCGTGATGCTTCAAAACTCGCTCCCTGGATTTCTGAATGACTTTATGTCCACGATTTTTAAAGCTTATTGGCTAGTTGGACTAATTGAACCATTGGTCATTCCACTTATTCATTTGCATTTAATTACAGACATGAGGAGAACGATGACATTGGCAACGGCATTTTAAACATTACGGATTGTTCTTAATATTCTATTCAAACAGATAATTCCAGACCATAGTTGCTAATCTAGAAAGCCCAAATATAGGGGTTGTTTACTCACTCGTCACTCGTTAAATCCCCACTAGGCATCTGACCTGAATAATTGACGTTTTCTTTCTCCCTCTCCCCCTTACCCCGAAGGGACGAAAAGGTCGTGCATGACGATATTAGGTATGGACTTCTTAAGGGGGTGTCAAATATAAGGTCATTAATTTTCTACTGGATTTTTAAGCTAGTGAATTGAAGGTGGGGGAGGGAGGGAAGGGAGGAGAGACGAAGCGTAATGATTAAACCCTGCATAACTGACCTCCATGCAAATGGCTCTGAAATCAATTGGAAATCATTCAAAAATTAGACGTAATTAATTAAACTAAATGCTTAATAATGGATTAACTCGGTTATGTGAAAAAAGCACTGGCAAATAATAAAATACCAAGTGCGTTATTAATATACATTGTTTCAATTTCGATTCCCTAACACGATGCTATAATCTCGTCGAATTATTTAATCACTGTTCCCAAGTTCAATTAGTGGCTACCGTTGCCCTACTAACGAAGCGTAAACAGAATAGAAGAGTTATAATTCCCAAGCCTGTAAATGGTCAATTCATCTATAAATATTATCAAATATATCACTTTTTCACGATAATTTTTACTGATACAGGAGATGTTTTTGATTTTTCAAACTTCACAGTAAGCACAACGTTACTCTAATTAGTCAATTTCATGGAAAATGGATAGATGCAAAATGCAGCCTACGTTGAATTCTAAAAAAGAAAGAATGCCGGTTATGATGGTGTGTCGATTATCTAGTTCGTTAGAGGCCTCTCTGTAGAGAAAGCTAAATCAGCTTCAACTTTGACAGCTCTCTCAAATTCACACGCACTCACAAAGTCTTGTTTTCCACTGCGGTGTGAATGATCACTTTTAGGGTGAAGTTGAAGTCACTAGTTTGTTGCAAGTAGAGAAGAGTATGTTAATAATAAGAGGACACAGAAATGTAAAAGAATTAACATAGAAGTTGATAAGTTTGATTGCAAAATGACAATTTTGTTCGATTCGAATAAGTAAGATCGAATCGATGTTGTAAGATTGGTAAAGTTTATAGCCGATAAGATTTATTCGATTTTTGCAAAACTGCATATTTTGATTGGTATGAAGAAGATTCAAAATTCCCCTTTGATCGAAATTTAGAACACGTCGTAATAGAGGGAAATATATATTATTGTACCTACTATTAACGGGAGAAATTGGCGAAAACTGTTAAATTTTTTAGATGTCATTTTTCATTTTCTGTCAAATGCCATATTTAATCGTTCTGATTCAAATCTTCCAAAGCTTAATTTCCCTTTTTTGATCCCTCGACTTCTGAACGAGTTCCTATTCGCGATACCCAGAGGTTGTCGGTCAGCTGAAGTAACTGAATGATTGGTTATGCAACGTTGAATCACTTATACCTTCTTGCAGCTGTGTAATCCCTTTAGAAACAAACAATCTTGTGTGCAAGTTAAAAAAGCCAAAATGATCCAATTAAAATGTAAAACAATTATGATATTCATTAGTAAAAGAGGCGGAATTTTCTCCATCTTGGGACGAAGGACGAAGCGACCTAAGCATAACTCACAGAAGTGACTACCCGCGACCTACCCACCTTCTGTTATTTTGCACTCTGTCCCAATTCTTGATTAAAAACTCCAAAACAAGGAAAATGCTCTTTATATTTGCATATTAGTTGCAAGAGTGGATGAGAGAGAGCAGAGAATGGTAAATGGCCGCTTGTGGGTTCGATATATGCAAATCACAGATGGTGTACTAGCGAGTGTTCGTACGCGGATGATCACACACCACAGATGGTGCTTAATGGCCATTTGTGTGAGCGCTGCTTTGGTCTACTTGCACACGAACACGACTGGGCCAGGAAGTTCGGGTCAGGTCATCACATGGTGTGGTAGTGGTGGTATGTATGCGAGGATTCACATGACCTCTGGACCGTATGTGTGTTTGGTAAAACGAGCATTTCACAGGCGGGCTATAAAATTGCCTGCGACGAAATCGGACCACCTGGTGTAATTTTTCACGTTCAAGACTTAAATGAGGCAAACTTACTGCTTATATTTGTAGCTTGAGCCTTCTCTCTTTATCTATTTAATTAAAATGGAGCAAAATACAGGGGTGTATGAATAAAATGGAATTAATTTACTCTAGTCCACTCAATGCATACACGATCTATGCGAAGTCATAGGTCAACAGAGTGGCCAATGGTTAAATCTGGTTAACAGAAAAAGTGACAGACTTCGAGATACTTTCCCTTCCCTAATGACGCCAGCGAAAACACTGATTGCCAGTTTAGTATAATTAATAGTTGCGAAATTTGAAGTTACTCCACAGACAAAACAGGTTGTATATCCATTAATATTGCCACTGGTGTGGTGAATTTAGGTATCAAGAATACAATGAGAATTCCCTGTTCATCTTTTTACTCTTAAACATGTTTAACTACTAGTGTTGGATGTTGATCGATTCTCTAACTTTGCAACGATGAAATGTAATCGCTACGGCATTAATAGTCTTATTGAGATGGTTATATTCTTTTCGAAAATCGGTGAATTCTTTAGAAGAATCAATCTTAGCTATGACTTTATACGAATTATGAAAGTGAATTCTTAAATCAATAACACAGGACATTATTCAAGCATTGTATGGCCATTTGTCGACCATAGCTTAAATGGCGTCCGTTTAGAAGACAAGATGACTTCAGATGACTTTTCATTCATTTTAAGTTTTGTAATGGACACAGATTAAATCAAATATAGAAATATTACATTTTGTTGTAAAATTAAATTCTAGTCAATAATAGGATGACCATTAATAATGGATCTTCCACTCTATCTTCCAGTTGATGGAACTCAAATTTCAATAATTAGGCCAAAAAAGTGAGCGTTTAGCTCGTTCTGATTACTACTAACATCCAATTTAGTAGTATATTGAAATCATAAGAGGACCATACTCTTGAGGTATTTGCCTGACAGATGATAAGCGTATTAACCATTTGCATTAAATACTGTTCCCTTCAGACCTCTTTGTTAATTACTAATATCTTTCAATTTAAAGACTGAAGTTAAATGCTTTCAGTTTACAATTATCTTGGTTTTAATAATAAAAGCTTTTTGCCAAAGGAGATGTTTGGAATCGCCATTACTCATATGTTTTCTCATTTGCTTCTATTCGCGAAACTGAGATTGTCTCGTAGAACTTTTCTGCAAAGAACGACATCCAGGTGAGTTTGTCCAGCCCATAAATTGGTCCAAACCATCTGACACAACCATACTCCCTTTCCTGATAAACCCAATGCTGAACCAACCAAGTATTCAAATGTAATAAACACGCTTTATCTACTGCTGAAAGAAATACGTCCTTGAAATTTGCCATTGGGTAGGGATAGGAAGAAAAGTAGACGAATGAGACCTCGCTTTTAGACGCTTCTCCAGGGCCCGTCTGACATGTCCCCAATTAGGGTCAGATGTTCGCACCCGCTTTTATCAAGTTAACTTTGACGACCTTAAGTTGACCTACCATTTGACCCGAAAGGCTTATCATTACAATTCGAGAATATATGGAAGTGGGATTGTAGACTTGTTAAAATTAATTAATGAAGGTCAGGGTAATGGAGAAATAAGTTTCTAATTTCAAAATCGAACAATTTACTTATTAATCTGTAAAGAAAGATTATAGATTCCATTTAAGGCGCGAATTTACTTAAATACTCATCCAATTAATTTATTCAATTCGTACAAAAGTTCCTATCAAAGGTACGATTTGGTCAAGAAGTACATAGACTCTAAAATGAGCCTTACTGAGATGGGAAGAAAAGTGAAATAGAGGATTTACATGGAGGGCGATTAGGGTCCCTTCGTCTTTAGAACCTTCAATCTTTGAGATTTCAGAGTGTTTGGCTAGAGCTTCCTACCCAAGTGGTGAAATGGTAGAAAAGTCGGTTTTCAACAGCAAATGCGCTCATTTACATTTTCTTAATCTTATCCAATTTCAGTTCGTCCGATTGTGGAAGGAAGCGTACACCTAAAATGGCAAATTTTGAATGATTGAGTGGTGGCGCCACTCCCATCCTTAGAATAACACAGCTGTCAGTGTGATTTTTCTTCTAATAGCTTAGTTAGCAGGACGGCACTGGCTACATGATTGCCACATTATAGAGCTCACTATAAATAACTCAAAATGGACTTTAAGCTAAGCATTCGCCTGGAGTTCCTTTAACTGCTCGAGACTTCATTACAGATCCTGTGACCTTGCGTTTGGAACAATCTGAACATGTTCGTACTTAATGAACCATTGTCATCTTTGTAACACAATGACTGCTTTCTTAACTTCATTGCACGCACTCAAACACATAAACGTTTGAGAATTTTTAAAAGGGGTCTCTTTTCGATTATCGTGCATATGGTAATATGATTTGAGTTTGAAATCCGTCACCGCACACTTAGTACATAAATAACAAAATACATAACCAAATAAATTGCTTGATATCAATTAACAAATGGGGAGAATTTTGATTAAAGGGACTTTAACTAAGAGATTAAAAGGGTAAGAAAATGTGGAAGAATTCAACTAAATGTGTTTGAATTTCCTGATAGGTAGTGAAGTAATAGGATTCTAAATTACCACATGAAGGATGCTCAGTTAATACAATTTTAATTCGTATTCTAAAAAAATTTTTTAGTCTCTAAGTTTTTTTACAGCAGCCAAATTAATCTAAGACCTGCTGACGAGAATGTCCATGAAATCGGGTCTTGTTGAGCAAGAGACACTCTGAAATGTAAATATTGTAAATTTATCTATACGTGCAGTGAAAGAAAATAGAAGCAGTTAGGTGAAAGCAAAGTTAAAATTCATTAAATAAATCCCAAAGCCATTTAGAAAGCATTTCCCAACTCTGATTTTGGAAGCCTTTCTGGTGAAAATGCTGCTACCGTTTCATTTGCCTGACTTAAGAGAACAATTGGCTTTTCCGTTCATTGAGAGTGAACATCGAATTCTGACTTCACAGATGAGCGCGACAACCGTCGCGCCATCCATACTATATGCAGATATATATTTTCATTGTATTCTGCTATGGTAAAGAGTGTTTTTAATCCGTCCGACACATTGCGAAGGTAGAGAGTATGGAGTTGGCCTCAAAGCCACTTCAATGTATTGAATGAATACAAACATATGTATTCGCCGAATGCTTTCATTCATTTCCATTATTCGTATGGTGAGGATTTGTTTCTGGAGGGGCTAGGGATCACCTAATACCTGTTGTTGACGCATATTGATAGGCGACAACAGATTCTTAAACTAATATTATTTACGTGGATTTTCTTTGGGAATGAGACTAGTATCTCCGTACAGACATGTTATGATATTGACCCTCGTCGACCTCTTCGTTGACCAGCCTTAACTGGCCTCGTTGACCAAAATTACGGCACATTTGATAAATCGAACAGGCGCCATAGAGACGGCCACACCACCGGCACATAGCAACAGAAGTATGGATGCTTCATAATTCCGACCGACGTAGCAATATCATTACACTACTACACTGAAACTGTCCATTAATAATGGGTATTTAATTTGGTAATAATACACTGGTAAAGAATAACATAACCTTGGCAATGATTTAAAATATTAAATAGCAGCGACTGTGAACAGCGAGATAACTTGGAAACGGATTTATTATTAAGATTAAAGGTTTAGATATAAGTTCATATTATCAACCTGGTACCTTAGCCATTAGAAGTAAAGTCCTTCTAACTCGATAATTTTAACGTTGAGAGTGGTCCCCAATCTGGAAAACTTGTTTATTTCCGTTCTAAGCATTTTTTCTCCAACTATTGAACTGTACGTAAAATACAGACTTAAGAAATTGGTTATGAATGTATACTTACGCTCTTGAAATTCAAAAATTTTCATCCACTTACTTTGAATGGGCTAAAAAATCTCAGTGAATGAAGAGGGCATGATCACATCTGGGTCTATGTAAAACTCTTGGTTTCATTATTTAAAACCTCCTTTCCTCTCCCATCTGTAAATATTAAATTGAAAGCCATCTTCCCATTGTTCAATTGGTATCTTTGATATGATATTAGCAAGATCGTATTTCCAAGTATTTTCACAATTATTTAATCAAAGTGAAATTTACAGATTGGTCATTCAAAAGGAAAAATTTGGTCATTATCTTGTAATCTTCTCTTAATATCCTTTGTATAAATAATAGATTTAATATCACAAATATAAAAATTATAAGAGCTAAGAAGGAATCAATGTAATGAAGATCTACTTCACGGGCCGTCTCATTTTTTTCTATAAGAACTGTTTTGGCCTTCATTTTGGCACGATCAATTTAAGAAAGCTTATTGCAACACTCATCTAGGATAGACAGCCAATACCATCGACACTCTCCATGTTGAAGAACTCGAATTCTGCCATCATTTTTATTAGTGAGTCTTAAACGAGTGCGGGTGGCCATTCCGTACATTTGATGGGGATCGGAACCGTGACCTCTGATTTTGCAGACGGTCACATAAACCACTGTCTCCGATCAATTTTGTGTAAATTGGTGTTTACTTAATTTAAGAAATCCAGTTCAGATCTGAAACTAATAGATATTTGCTAGGACATCAAATAACCATCAGAAGAGACACATGTCTGGCGATAGCACTATAATCATTATGTTTAGCAGTGGAAAATACTTTACAAGTTTTAATCAAAGGATTCCATCTGAAAAAGCAATGAAGCTAATATATCCATAAGGGTTTAAAAGGAGAGAGTGTTCCAATAGGAGTAGTTAACGAAGTTGGGAGGCCAAGGATCTCATCTCATTTAAATTCAGGAATCGTCGAGTTTTCCGCTTTCCCATAAAGGAGATAATTTAATTAGCGAAATCCGAATATTCCAAATCTCAGTTTTCTAGGTTTCTGAGAGAAATTATGCCGCGATATTTAGAGCCAATTGATTTATTTGAACGAATGGTTACGTCACTTGGATTTATTTATATCATCCTACAGCCAAGAGTGTTAGTTGCAATTAATAGTCATTTCTAAATAACGAGATGATGTAGTCAAAGTCAAGACCTATCATTAGGGCATTTAAGAGTTAGATCCTGGCGTCTGAACTTAAAGCTGACAGGCAGTGATGCAAAAGAACTCCCCATTAGGATGCACTTAGAATTTCGATAATGGAAGGCCCAGCTATATTTATCTTATCTCTTCGTTCAACCTATATTTGAATTATCCTGTCGTCTTCCAGTCCCACTGTTTAGATACTCCACCATCGTCAGCACAATATTTCAAGGCTGTTTAAAAAGGGATAGAGGGAGCAGAAAAGGTGACTCTAATGGCTCAATGATTTTAATAATAAATATACGCTGTCCTGGATACGACCAGATTTTCTCCAGATGTTCCCCACTCCACTTTGCTCCAGATGGTGTTGACTAAAAAAATGCGTCAGCAAAATTCCACAATCCCACCTTCTCGTGCGGAAGGTAAAACACCAATTCACTTTGTTCGCAAATGGGAGTACACAGAGAGCTTGGAGGAATCATTAATCACCAAAATGGGTAGGTGGTTGTTAAGAGATGAACGTCACTAGGGCGGGAAGAAGGCCTTTATGGACCAGTGATTATCGAACGATATATTCTCCCTAGTACACATCGGAGAGTTTTGTGAACTTCATATGTCTGTGTGTGCGTAAAATTCCTGATCGTTTAAGATATTCTCGCGGCTTGTCTCATTTGCCATTCGATGACAACTGGAAAACTAGCTTATGTGGGAATTGGCTGACTTGGCGGACAAAATAAGGTGTCCGAAAATACAACAAACAAAGGACAAAAACATGTATGAGAATAAGATTTCAACCTAGCCTAATGTAGAAAATCCCATTAAATTAAGATCTTCGGAAAACACACTCAAGTTGCAATATAGGCATGCGGGTCATTGATGTCTATTTTCTTAATATGACAGCATCTGAACTGCAAAGACTTCATTTAGCCTTGATGTTTCTTGATGTTAAACCCGTCAGAATGTTATCCTCAAAACTTGACAAAGGTGATCTAACTTTGGGAGATTTTTGAGGCAAGATCTTTTCACTTGTGATGAGAAACTTCAACAGAATCCGAAAATAGTAGGGAAACGAAGAAGACAAAGCTTCCTTTCTATCAATCTAAAATAGATGATATTTAGGTTATCCATCCGCTTTTCTAACTACGAATTTAAATATTTTTATTAAAGTTTGTTACTTAGAATGAGGGCATAATTAACTATTTATGCAATAAATTAAACTCCTGCAGTTATGCTCCGGCGGTACAGCGGTTAATGTGGTCGTCTAATAAGTTATAGAGCACGAGTTCGATGCCAATCGGCGTACATCCAGTGAACAGATCGGCTAACTGCACTAGTTAAGTCTAGCTACTAAAGGGAGCGGCAGAAGTCGAGTATCTCACTAGGGAGTTCAATGATGTTAGTTCTCTATCCATAACGAATATTGGAAAACACTTTCCTAAATGGACCTAGGAGTTAAAAAGTTATGTTTCAAGGGCAGATTATAACTTAGTTAAAGAGGGTTTGAAGTTTAGCTTAACTGATAATCAATTTCTCCCACAATTCACACAGCTCGCCTCAGAGTTTTGATGACTCATCAGTTTATCCTGGGGGGATTTTATTTTCCCCTTAGTAATGGGACTCAAATCATCGCTTGCATATCACCTAGTAAGGTCGAAAGCCATTAAAACCTTGACTGGATTCCCTTGTGAGCTCCGGATATGAATGTCGTCAGGACACCGGTGGTCGACAGTAAAAATAAAACTTGGGAACATTCAAGTAGTATTGCGTGAGTTATTATAGTAATATTTTGTAAAATCTTTCATTTTGGAAAGGCAACTGAAATCGTTTAACAGTAACTCTTGGAATTGACAGGGAGAGAAAATCGGAAAGATGTTCAGAGTAACGTCAAGGGGTCTTACTTCATTTATTATGTTTGGATTCGGGTTGTTCAACATTTATCTGATGGATAGTTCACGTTCTCAAATTCAAATTTCGTGATTCTGAGCTCATCCATGCCCCCGACATCCAGCGCTTATCGAACGGTTTTTTTAATAATTATGGTCGGTCTTGTCATGTCAACTCATTTTTCCCTTCAAAAGATTGAAAGAGCAAAATGATCTTAAATGATATTAAGCAGCTAATGTGATCCTTACATAGTTGAGCTGAGATGGCCAACATTTTTAATTTAGATGAGCTCGATACGTAGTGCTCAATCAAGGTGATTTGTATTCAAAAATTTCTCCTTACAAAAAGTGGAGAATCCAAATAAAGTGGAATTTTTGATTTCTGATACCATCATCTACTTCTACTCGACCTCCTCCCTTATTTCATTTCTTGCCGGACTCTTGGCTTTTTCACCTATTCAAAAACTATTCAAAAAACTAATAGCTGGCAAAGGTAAAATCAATATCTAAGGTTTTTTCATGGTGCAGTGATTTGGCAATGTGAGTTCTGGACTAGGTCATCATAACTAGACAGTAATTAAATTTATCAGTTAATGTGCGTGTCTCCTACAGGTGGGCTGTTGGCTCTAGCCTTTAAGGTGCCCACTCACGGTAAGTGGGGAGTGACTTGCCGTCTCGATGATTAATGATAGCGTCTACAAATTGTTGGCCATATGGCCACTTTTTTCAGGCCGTGGATGCGTTAAGCTGTTCGATATTATCCCCGATATCAGTCGCAGAGACTATCTTCAATCCGTGGGAACGACCTCTCAGGATATTAAAATAAGGTAGATTGGAAGTGTGTTGGTGGTAAAAGAGGTATCTAAATCGAGTTTAGGGTTCGATTTATATTAATACTTCCTTTTAGCACTACTACTAGTTGAATAAGTAGTATATGTCAACCTTTTGAAGGGGATACAAATTCTAAAGCTGCACCAATAGGGAAACCTAAATCCGATTCTCTGTGCAATAATTTGCTCTAATCACTTGATGGTTCTCAAACCTGTGACCTCACAATTTATAAATGTGTATGGTTCCGTTAAACCACCACTATATTGTTCACTATTCTCTTCATTCAAACAAACAAGACGAAATCAATGGGAATACTATGTAGAATTGCGTGATCGAATAAGAATGTTTGTTAGAAAAAAAATTAGGTCCAGATTTTAAATGCTAGATTTCTAAAGCCGATGTTAAACAAACAGTATTGAAGAATTTATCCTTAATATTCAATCATTTAGCACTCTCAGACTCTACAAACGAACGTGAGATGAAAAGGTACTAACAAATCAATAACTCCAAACCCAAAGATAATCTGCCAACCGGTAAACTCGTTTATCCAAATGAGTTTTTATTAAATAGCAATAAGATGACACAAACCTCATCAAGCTGTAAATTGAAAAAAAGCTTTTGATTTTTCAATTCTGGAACTCGGATGAAGTGGTTATCCTGAGTTTTTGAATCTCAGGCCTACTGGATTTACTTTTTCTTATAACAGACGTGTCCTTCCTTCCCTATGTGTTCAAATGTTTCCCCAAGATAGACGATCTGACAACTTTTTGGATTACCATGGTTATTAATGAACGGCAAATTTAACAGAAGAATATTTATTTGCCACAGTGGTTAAAAAAGAATGTATGCAGTCAGTTTGCAGTAAAATCCTTCCTTCAAAAGATATATTTTGTTTAATTTTCCGTTTAACGAAACAGTTTCAGAATTAAAATTAATCTAACTGATCCTTCCGGCCCAATTAAATGCCACTTTGCGAAATTGGTATTTAGCCAAAAGAATGAATCAAATTGTCTCTTAAAATAGTAATCTTCTAAAAAAGATAAAATGAATTATAAAACCGTAAGTAGTATAATTCTTTCAATAATATGAATGTCAAATACTGATCTTTGTAGTGACAGCAAATCAGAGTATCATGAATAATATCTTACGTCATCACATGGGCATCCATGGTGAATTGATACCGTGCCCATATTCCATGCAAGAGGTCTCACGAGTTCGATTCCCGTTGGCACATACCTAGTGAGTGATTAAGCCTGACCAGCATAAAGGATGGCAGAATTCGGGTTTCCTGCCAGAGCGGTTCCAAGATACCACTCTGTCCAAGATGAGCGTTGGAAAACTCATTTCTTAGTGGATTTGGGAATTATAATCAGTGAAATGATTAAACTGATTTATTGACTGTAAAATTTAATCAAAGATCCGGAATCGAATAGATTAGTATGGGCCTTGAAACATCAAGTCTCGATTTACCAAACGCTCCATTTAATAAAAATGCCGGCAATGGGAAAAAATTGTTGAGGAGATGAGGATGAAGAAGGTAACAAATAAAGATACATTTTTTCTTGAATAGTGAAATTTTCTTAGAAACTCGACTTTGATGATGGAGAATTTAATATCTGCTGAGAATTTCGTTTTCAAGAGGAAATATGGAGGACAATTTTTGCATTTGCTAATGTTTTCATCATTACCACTTTAAAACCGTTTATAATTCATTGGACAACAGGGGAAAGCGGGTATCTCAAAAGTTAGAATTTGCATTTCCGTTAATATCAATGCTTTTTTCATTTAAAATGAACTCGTTCTCTTTTTCACCTCATTATCGTCTTACCATACATTGTATTCACCATCTGTACTACTATACGGTTCTCTTATCTAGATGCCTTCCATAATAAAAGTGCAATTTTTCTCATGCATTGTTGTAAGTACTAACACTACCTTATATAATTGAACAGGAATAGAATGGAACTTTCCAACAAAAATAACTTCAATCTTACTCCGGTTTGATGAATGGATTGAAAGGAATAAGTAAAATTATCACATGTACAGAATTTTGGAGGCTTCCCTTCACTTCCCTTCAAGTGTTCTCATAATTATATTCAAAACTTTCGAAACGGTCAAATAGAAGAAAAGTGCCGTGGATAGATGGAAAATTGATGGAAGTTTAAATTAATTAACCAATAGAGGTCTCATTTCTTAGCATCCATGGCCGCGGATTGGCCCAATTTCCAAATGGATGCCTATACTTAATTTTCAGCGTGGAAGTTCATCAAAACAAAGTGCTTTTTAGTCCTCACTTTGGATATAGGTTATTAAAGGACTCTCTTTAAAATATCTTAAATAGGCATTTTCTTTATTAACTAATCGTTTCAGGAGGGATAAATTTCCAACGCACCATTACTTTGGTTAATCTTGACTTCCATAAGCCAAATCCGAAAACAGACATTCCGACAATTTCTGACAGTTATTAGATAATCCAGTATTAGTAAAAAGGAAAAACCGCCGTTATATATATTCACAAAGAAACAGCTTTGCTGAAGAAAGCATATTTCAATGTCATTTCGACGCTTAAATAAATACCTTATTTAATTATATTTAAAGGATCCGATACTGATTAAGTCAAGGTGACCGGGTAGAAGTAATCAAGGAACCAAGAATATTACAAAATTTGATTTTGGATTTAGGTTTCAAGCTTCATTATATGTCTCAATATCAAAATTTCAGGACTTTTCTCCTACTTTCAGGATGAATTCATGTTCGTTTCGTCCAAATCTTATTAACCATATTCGTAATCTGGATGATCGATAAAATCACTCGAAATCCTCAAAGGTGCAACTGAATGTGAAATTTTCGAATATGTGAAATTATGTAGACCAAAAAATGAAAGGTACACTAATCAATACTGGAGTTCAACATCTTCATATCTCAGGTTCGGAACATTCCACTATTACTCTACTCTCAAAAAAGATTATACTAAAGGCTCCTTGAATTTTGAGCAACTTTTAATTCAACTTGACCGCTGACTCATTTGGCCTGCAGAAAACTAGACTTGGCAACAGTCAAACAAGTTTGACTGTTACCCCAGTGTCCGTTCAAGCGTTTATACAATCGTGATGTTTAAATCATGAACCAAGATTCGCCAGCCCCTTTTATTTACCTTAAGTGGTTATTGCACATCTGTCTGTGTCAGAGATTTAGCATGTAAGGTCATGAACTTTGACTTGAGTTCGCAAATAGATTTATTTTTATACATCATAAATGAAAGTGGAGAAGGAAAGATCTTTTAGAGATCGAATTTTCAATCAAAATTTCCATTTTGAAGTTATTATAAACATAAAAAATGCGGTGATTTAAGACATTTTCAAATAAATAATCAAATCAGTCACATCGAGTCAACACGGGTTACTGGGGTTGGGTAGATTGAAAAAGTAACTACCTCAGTTCTGCTACGTTAAGATCGTGCAGCATCACGCTTTATCATTTTGGTGAAAAATGAATTGAAGCAATAAGACCGAATGATCTATAGCCGCTGGATTACGTGGACTAGAATTCGCTCAGTAATCCAGGTGACCAGATCATAAATTTGAATTTCGGAAGGTGAATTACCCATCAATAGAATTCAAAAATTAAATGAAGTAAGGCCATTTGATATCTTGAATTTCTTTTCAATATTTTTCCGACTCTCTCCGATTTATCACTTATTGAACTTACTATCAAACGTTTTCAGTTAATTCTCCACAACAACGAATTGGTAATTTTTTGCCTTGCAGTGAGTTATAATACTATTTTGAACTACCTCTTCCTGTTCTTCTATTCAATGATGACTTTAGAACTCTAGAACCCTTTGAACCGTATGAGACCGTGCACTAAGAAAGTCATATCTATATACATTAAAGCGTGCAATTGTTCCATCTGACCAACTCTGATCAAAGAAGGTAAACCAAACAAAGAATCATCCCTGCGATAAGATTGCATTTGATGCACAGTCATACAAGTAGACTACTTCATCATTTAAATTTATTTACCTTAACAGAACTTGACTCAGTACATTCCTTTCCTCAACTGACATCAAATTTAAAATCCGGAAAGTTGGGGGGAGGGGGGGGGAGTGATTTGCATTTTATTCTATTTAAGTACCCTATCAATAATAACATTAACCGACGAGTCGGATTTCTTCTCAAAAGACCCATTTTTAATGTCTTAACTAATTTTGTTTGCTATCAAATTTAAAACTTCCAAAAATGAGATATTACAAAGATATAATTCTGATGGAGGTCCATAGCTGAAGGGGAGGAGAAGGTAAAATCAAGTCCTTTTTATGAAATCTTTACGCTGAGGCATTTCCAAAGCATTCCATTACATCATTATCGCTGATGGCAGTGAGAAATTTTTTGTGATTTTAATCTTCGAATTGCCAATAAAAAACATACGAGATTTAGAATAATAAAAGTTCTCCGATTTCTCTGCTCATTTTTGAAGATTTAGCTCCTTTGCTTCTAGACGTGTTCATATTCACACATACCATTTCGTCAAGTTGATAGATATGAACCTTTGATCCTGCAATTTCAATTCGTCTGTACATTCTTGAACAGGCAGTCGAGACTTACAACGTCACCTTAAACATCGCAAAGCTCGGATAAATGGGATATTTATAGTTTTCGGATTTAACTATATTTTTATTGCATATGTACTTTAGAGATTTCTATCTTTTCTGCTAAATTTGCTAACATTAAGCAGCACTGAACACCATCTTTCTATCACAATTATTGTTTAAGCGATTCTCTTTAAACATTCTTTAATTTCATCGTATCAC
The DNA here is from genome assembly GCA_900708905.1 of Hymenolepis diminuta. Taxonomy (NCBI): domain Eukaryota; kingdom Metazoa; phylum Platyhelminthes; class Cestoda; order Cyclophyllidea; family Hymenolepididae; genus Hymenolepis; species Hymenolepis diminuta. Next base: position 2,753,171 of record CAADRB010000004.1, on the reverse strand, counting down.
CCAGAATGAGCTCTATTTTTTAGATTAAAATCGATCGATGGAAATGCAATTTTGAAGACATTTACAAAGTTCATAATGACTCATGAGTTAGCCTCATTTGACCTCTTCCTTGTTTATTGACCTTAACTTCGCTTATTCATTCTGATATTATGTCTACTTAGCGCAAAAGTTAATCAATTACGAAGTTCAGCCCGCCGTCGTTTCTTAGACAGCGTGCTTTTTCATAAAGGCTGACAAGTGAGTGACTTTGCCCAACATTGGTAAGCCTCGATTAGGTTGACAGCTACTGAACACACAGGTACACTTGAAGAGACAGAGAAATTCTCCGATTTTGTTACATCCCGGAAGATGGAGGAAACCGCAGAACGGAAAAGGAATGGTCAAATTCCAGTTCATCATCACCCACGTAGTAGAAAATGATGCCACACACATGTGTATGTAGACAAATTTACTACCGAACGTTTTGGGGACGCCTTCGAAACGTTTTCCTCCTACCAGCACTTTTAACCGGGTATATTCGTGCCTCCGTTAATGGACATCCAATGTGAACTTAAGGGGCGGAGTGGAAGGGAGAGAAAGGGTGTTTATTTATCGCCACTTGTTTAAATACATAGCTGCATGCAAGGAGCCATGCATAAGCAGCAAATACACTTATGCAGATTAAAGTAGAATACATTTCTGGCCGTCCTATTAGAATGCAAATCAAAGGCTATCACACGACCCGATCGATAAGTACGTGCGAAATATACGCGAATAAGTAGAATATTTTGATTAACTAAATCGGAGGAACACATAGATACCAATATTCCATTTTAGAGCAAGCTAATAAAACAGAAAACTACAGAAGGAAGAATACAGCCAGTGTAATGGCCTTCAAATTAAAGCTAATTCCTACTTGATAAAGCCCAATTGTGCTAAGTTGAAATATTCACAAAAATAGTGTTAATGCAAAAGAAGTTCCTTAAATTTCACATTCTATTTCCCTCTATTTAACACAACGTAGAACGGTGTACATATTCCTGCCCAGCTCATAAATTGGGTAGGCGATTTTGCTATTGTTATTCCTTATATAAATAGTCCACAATATGATTTGATCAGAGGATTCATAGCATTCAGTAAAATATTTAATAAGGAAATGAGAAAGAACCATAATACCTAAATCAATGGGTCTACATTGTTAATTCCTCAAGACCTTTGTGGACGTTCGATCGGAAATTAGCTTTCAAGGCAAGTGGGTGAGTTGCAGAAATTGGGTTCCGTGAGAGAGGAGTTTGCATTCTTTGCGCTTCCTCAATCTCATCCCATTTAAATTCGTCTGCCTACAATAGCAAGATGGATCGTAGATGCCACTCTTACTGAAGGACCGTTAGGTGGAATCATGTTTAGAGTTTTCAAGTATTGCTTTTCGCAGAGAAAATATGAATCTATGAGTTAACTATTATGCACGGCTAGAGATAAGCAGTGATACTTTTCTACTTCCCTGTGCCAACTCAACTTTAAAGCTTTTGATAGAGAATATAAGTGAGTACCACTATGGATAAATGTCGTTGGAATCGTCTTTGAACTTCCCATCTTTCCAAACGAGATTTATTCAGCACATTTTCACAGCAGATGAATTCATAATGTCTTCGTGACGATAATACAGAAAGGAGGGGGAAAAGAATTACGTGGTCACTTATGTGAATGTCATTCACGAACATACACAAATGTCATGTATGTATTAATTTCCTAATGATAATGGCGTGATGATACACTTAACCTACATTGGAGAGAGTAATATTTTCAGACTTGAGCTGATTTAACTCGATTTAACAGATCTCAGATCAAAATTTTAGACTTATAATCGGTAAATTTGTTTGTTAGACTAGCTAATTGTAGAATTATATTAATAGAAAAGGCTATCAAAATAGTCAGATAATTATATTCTTTCATTGAAAAACACCCCTTCATTATCTCTTTTCTTATTTATTAAATTCACTTGACTAATGGTGAATCTTAAGCATTTAATGAATGCTGAAGAGAAAGATGGCAAAGCATTCCCTCACCGATAAAGCTTTATGATAAAAGGGGCCAAGCTTAATAAACTTTTCGGGTCATGGCCTCGAATATTTTATCGGACTGTAACTCTAATCCAAAATGACCGCGTTACCCATAAACTGTGGCCATAAAGAATTGCCCAAATTAAATCGTCATTAATGATTAAATTTAGAAATAAGTTGCAGCGAAAACGCAAAAATTTGAAGTGCAAATGAGGATGAAAATTGATAGGCTCAAGGCTCCTTAATTCCTCAATGGAAATTTGTATGCTCTAATAATTTTTGATCACAACCGAGGAAAGTATAAAAGCGGATCCTCGATGTCGTCAACCCTTTGGAAATAATGGACAAGAAGGCACTAGCAGATCGATCAGATGGTAAACTCCTTCGTCCATCACATTATTTAAATGGAATCATCCGGATTTCTCTCTTGATGAGGATGGCGGTAAAATGAGACAAGTCATATCATGTTTTAAATTGAAAAAGGCAAATGACCTAATAGCTCTAGAACCAAGATGAATTAGGATTTCCCTGATTCCTTGCCTCAAACTCCTAGTTCCCTAGCTCCCTCTCAGAAGTGAACTACCTTTCCCTTCCTACGTGTTTGAATGCTTCTTCATGACAAAAGTGTGCTAAACATTTTTTGTTTTGCAATATGAAATTAGTTAATGGACGATAAAGAACTGAAGACGTAAATGAACTGCTAATAATAGAAGTAACATTTCATTAGGGTAGAAATCATCCAAAGTTTAGTTAAGGCGCGCAATCTGAAATACGCCTTTAGGCGCCAGGGTTGATTCTCCTACGGATCTTGTATTTTCAAAAAATCCAGATTCGCATCCGAAGTAGTGTAAATTTCCCTGCGTAGCAGCCTTAATCGACGGCAGGGAACAAAATGAACATACACATTAACGCATTCATAACAGAAATCATTAACAGAAACGCTGAGGTATATTTGTTTATCCTTCTATTATTCCCGTGCTATATTAGTTAAATGCCAAAACACAATTTCAGTGACATTCGAATATATGGTCTAATTTCTAGGGTAATTCATGACAGTTTTCTCAGGATTTCAGAACCGAACTGCGAAAGTTATGTGCCTGAAATTATTCGTAGGGATTTAATCGACTTAGATCAAACCAATCCCTTGAAAACTTAACGGTTATTGAAGGAGTGTGTTTGAAATTTTGTCGCTCATTTAACACCATTTCTGCCACCTATCACACACCAAAGACCAAAGGGAGTAAGAAGCGGTTATAATTAGCCAAAACAATGTAACCCGTTGTTATCACCCGTTTTAATCAGAACCAAACTAATATAAAGGGGAAGGAGGTCGAATGGGAGTACATCGTGAAGTCGAAATGTCGAGAGCTTTACCTTATTTGAATTCCGAAAGTTCTGATTTCTTCACGTTTTCGTAAGGGGGTATAACTTCCACTTTGATAGCCAAAATTTTAAAGGCTCAATTTCATGATTTAAATCTTCAGTTTCTGGTGATTTCAATCCCGTAAATTTTTTGACCAAACAATGTAGTTGAATGGTTAGCTATGTTACAATGAGCAGTTAGATGAGTCAAACTGAGATAGAGAATACTAAGTTCATCAATAATATGCGATCCACATTGTTAGAAATAGCTTTCCTCTTTGAATGTTAAGGCATTTTCTCCTATTAGATTATTTCCGTGTGATTGGAGGATCTGTAAAAATTTGTTTTCGACTTTTATTACTTTAGCATTCCAGGTTCGGCTGGCCCCTAGAAGTTTCTCCCGAAAAGGATCCATTTACTAAAAGAACACTTTTGCGTATACTTATGTCCTCTTTATTCACTCCTTAATCAAAACAGTCAGTCTTTGGGTCCCCTTAGCTTAGTTCAATTACAAAGAGGCGTTCCCGACTTCCATTATTTGCTATTCTTGCATACCAACTTATGGCTGAAATAGAAGCAAGTGAATTAAAAGTGGCATGACCAACCATTCAATTCCATCAAGAACCGCATAGCACGGACTTGACATCATTCAGAAACTCAGAGGTGGAATCACGAAATTTGAGCATTGAAATATTTAGATTTTACCATGACAGTTCAATACCTCAAGAATTTAAATAAATTGAGATTCTTCATTATATAAAATTATTTGACCCTTCCC
>CAADRB010000004.1:2671195-2748970 GCA_900708905.1 Hymenolepis diminuta | reverse complement strand
CTTTTATCATTCCTTACAAGACTACTTAGTGTGTTTACATTCTATTCCACAAGTAGAGGTTGCAAATGTTCATCTCTAAGCTAAACATGTTGGTAATAGTAATATCGATTTGTCTAGAAGAATCCAGTGAGAAACTGTTACCGATTAGATAATACTTCTTCTTAGAAGCAGCAGACTCTTCCACTGAAGTGCTTGACAAATGATCTATTTAATTTAAAACTAATAAAGATTGCACAAAAAAGTTGGACCTCTTTAACTGACACGTCTATTTGACAGTCACATATCTGAAGCCATTTAGTTTATTTGAAGAAGGCAATAACAAAATTAGTGCAATTTAAAATTTTCGGTCTGAACGATTTAAGTCCTTACAGCAAAATTTCGGGAATTCAACCTAGCACGGACACTTAATGCAACATAATCTGGACCAGATTATTTGATTTCATCTCCTGCATTACCATTTATTGACCTGACCTTAGAGTTCATAATTACAACATTTGGGTCATACCAAACCCGCAATAAAAGTAACTCCACATTTAATTATATAGGTCACATTTATATTACTCTTTCATGGAGAAAATGCACTGCTACGAATACCTTTATTAATTAAGAGAACTTCACACGTCTAAGGTAAGTTGGATTTTATTAACGAAAGAATGAGCTGATAGTTTGTCGATACAACAAATAAAATAAACATTGTAGCTACAATACTGTACCGCTTAAAAAGTTAATAATATCCCTTAGATGAAAAAAATATGCAATTTCAAGGCAGGAAAACAGTTACAACGTCTGATTTAAGTAAAGATTTTGACCCACCTTCCTAGATGGTGAATAGCTCAATAATACCAATGGTCGTTCATTTGGTTGAGGGATGAAGCACGCAGGTAGTTTTGGATGTGGAGAACTGACAAAACCTAAAATAGTTATTATTGAAGGATTTCCACTAACCTCCTAGCTGATTGTGAGTGAAGACTAGTTCGACAATCACCAACGTGTCTCCAGCAAATGAACATTGCTGCACATTGAATAGTCACTTCAGACAAAGAAAACGGACAAACGCATATATTGAGGAATAGATACGTCAATTACATTAAGGAATAGAGGTCATGAATACGACTAAAGGAAAATAAAAATTAAGAAATCGAGGTGATAACACAAAAACAAAGATCATAGTTACTTGCATCAACACATTTATAGAATATTGGAAAATTTATGGCGTGTCAAATTAACTATTCAACAGTTCAAATATTACAATAACGATAATTGGGTGAGCTTCTCAGATGAGAAGACCTAGTGGCGATAAGCCCTGTCATTCAATGAGGTTTTTTCATAATGTCAAATTTAAAACATCTGCACTAAATAATCTGTAGAGTATGTCTACAATGCATCCTTTTTCACGTTGAAAGGATATGCATGGGGATAGTACAATTTAATGAAATCAAGCAGCTTGAACTTTGGGGAATAATGTTCAAAGAAGTTTTGCAGATTACAAGTATCACAATTTCTCAACCAGAAAATTAATGTAACTCAGTTTAGTCTTTTTTGTTTAATTTGAATTATACAACATCGAATCCATTATCACTGACTTCGCAGACAACTACGCCACGGCACATGGAGAAGTTATACAGTGATAATGTTGGATTAGACATGAAACGAAATCAAACGAATATTGCTTTTTACTACCAAATCAACCACTTATCGGTCAAATACTTTCATAGATTCATAACGAGGCTAACCATATCGTACTTTTGAGTCCCAAGACCTATGAAGTAAAGCTGGGATGCTTATTTCCCATCTTTATTGGTTGTTTTTAATATTCTAACGGTGAAGTAGCTGTTTCTACTATTCAGCAGAATTTTACGAATAGGGACTTCATTAAATATTCATGCCACAGGAAATACTGGTACACGTACGGAGAATTGAACGACCAATCACGCAATTTAAAGGTAATCGACACAGCGAGACTGGACTGTTGGAAAACCCTTTCCTTCTGTCGACATATTACCTAAAGTTACAATATAACCATTAGGGATTACACGTATGAAACGCATAATACATGACACCCAAGATATTAAGCTACACAGCTCAATATCCTCCACACATACTACTACTCAAAACTATCAAAAACGTCTCTACAATCACACAACACCCCTAAAAACGGGACCAGTCACCTATCGATTGTATGTCAACCTCAACTGTGCCATGACACGCTATGTTCTCACGTTAACACGAAAGTGGCTCTCTCTCTGAGCCACTTTATAGACATTCTAACATTAACACTAATAGTTAGACAAGCCCAATCAACAGCAACAAAAACAAAACACAGAACAATACCGGATTAAAAATACTAATATAATACTGCCTATCTCACATTACTTCGGCTAAATATGTAAGAAAATACAAAATACAAGTTCTTGCTTGTAGATAGATAGGTATAAAAAATTGTAAGTGGTTGAGTCAAAAAGTGAGATAGGGACTTGAGCATTGCATTTTAGTAGGGTCGGCTTCCTAAAAGAAAAAAAATGCAGATCGGTTAAACTCGGCACGTTAATGAGCTATTAACTTTTGCATCATGCAAGAATGTAAACAGTGAAATCGAAATGAAGGAGTAGAAAGGGAGAGGATAAAAGCAAACATTGAGAAGACATTGTAGTAGACGTTAAGTTCCGAAGTGTTTGGAAATACACACCTCCATCGGGACAGGAGGTGTATGTAATCGTCACATTTACGCAACCAAAGAAAGCTAACAAAATTGCCCAAACGGAGACAGTAGCACATATAGAGAACAATGATGGCGTGCAAACATGTGTAGAATACTTTAAACACAAGGAGAAGGCACACTTAATATAGAAGTCCCTTACTTATATGAAATTAGAATAATTGTGACGATTTTTGAGTGAGGTAGTATGCAATCTTCAAACGCTTGGATAATTGGAACTCAGTTTGCGTATAAAAGAGAATGTATGTATGGTAGAATGTATGGGTGAGTAGAACTCGATGAGCATAGATAAAATGAAGAAAAAGCTGCGACATTTTTTACTGTTGAGAAGGTACTAGACGAAATGAGAAAAAAGGAAGATTTGTTTTAGCCCTCGAGATCTTCATAGGGAGTAATGCATGCGTTTTGCGTTATGATTGGATAACAAGAGGATATTGGCATTGTTACCTTTAGCGCGCTTCAACTGAACCTTCAGTCTCTTTTGACCGATCGCATAGCCATTCATTTGATTGATAGCTTCACGAGCACTGATGAGGTTATCGTAGCTCACGAAACCTGGTAAAAAAAATCGACTTCGTCAGACCGCAGAAATCAATAGGAGTTCACTAGAAGTCTAAGAGTACCTACCGAAACATTTGCTTTGGCCAGTGACACGGTCAATGTAGACCTTTGCGCTTAAAACATTTCCAAAGGGCGAAAATAGTTCAACAAGATCAGAGTCAGTTTTATCTTGGGGCAAATGATAGATGAAAAGGTTGCAACCTTCAGGTCCAGTAATCATTTGTTCGTTATTTCCATTCGAAGGGAGGCTTAGATTTCCAAGATTGGGAATGCCAGCTGGAAAGAGAAAATCCTATCAATACGGTGCCCCTTCTAATAAAAAGGTACCAAACCCTTGAGAAACTCACTTAAATTCAGAGAAGGAAAGGGGGAAGCGGCACCAAGAGGCAATTGGCCAACTAAAATGGAAGAACAGACATTTGAAATCGAGTTCTCATCAAATTGGGCGATTGAAGTGTCCTTTACTTACGATGTCCGTTAGGGATCAGAGATGTACCGGCGGCAGAAGGGAGCAACGGAAAGGTGGGAAAAGGAGTCGTAAAAGGGGAGACGAGAGGTTGATGTTGTTGTTGTTGCTGTTGGAGGAGGGCTTGGTGAATATTGTGCTGTGTGGAAAGCAATTGAAAGAAGTTTGGATCTAGAGAATAGAAGGGGTTGGGTGTGGTTGCAGTCTGTTGATTATGTAATAAACCCAAGGCAGATCCGAACATCGATACCGGGCTAGGTACAGCATTCGATGAAACGCCGTTACCGTTCCAATTTGATTGACTTTGATGATTATTTGAATTAGGTGTCGAAGGAGTCAGAGAACCAGAGCAAGAGTTCTGGCCATTCTGAGTAGTTATGAGTTGCTGTGGGAGTAAATTTGAACCCTAAAAAACACCCAAATTATACCTATGGCCAATAAGACTTTCTATGATTTTACTCAAATAACTCACCAATAAGGAATGCCCATTAGATATAACTCCCCCCATTCCAACGCCTTGAAACAGTGGAGTATATCCATTTAAAAAGGCAGTTATAGCATCCAGATTTGATGTGTTCTGTTGCATCATATGACCATTGGGCTGCGGTACTGGCCCGTTTACCTCAGGGACACTAACTGTGATTGGCTGAAGGACTTGCTGTGCCTGAGTTATACTAGTCTGCTAGATTAAAATACAAAATATCGTTCAGAGGCAATGAAATACTCATGAGAAGTCACGATACAAATGCAAAACCTACAGCCAATTGTCCTTCAGCAGCATTAAGATTCAAGGACTGAACATGTACCCCGGCATCTGAATGGAGATATTGAAAGTGTTAAACAAGCTTACAACACGATTCAAGAAAATTACCAGCACAGTTTATATAAACCAGGAAAAGTAAGCAGAATTATAAACTATATACCGCCTACCGGAATTCCCGAATAAACAGGATAAATGAAAGGGTTATAATATGTACTTAAAAATTATGTCAACTCACTTGCTTCACCATTACTTGGTGCTTGCTTAACATTTTCAGAAGTTGAAGTATTTAGAGATTGGGATGTTTGAAGTTGGTTAACAGGAGCCGAGGGAATATTACTACTTCCGCTTTGAACCATCTCGACGGTGATGAACAAACCGAAAATATGAAACATCCGGAGGAGACACGCTAAACCCAGTACGCGAATGACTAACGTGCAGACGTGTCCGCCTCTATTTCTAGCTTTGATTGGTTTTTCAGCAGTTTGCAGTTCTGATTGGTTGAACATGAAATCGTTTGTGCTGTGATTGGTTGAGAAAGTTAGGAGAAGATGATTGGTTTAATTAACATCTGTCCATATGCAGTTAACCTCAAGGCAAAAGAGCAAAATTCGTACTTGAGTTACGTACGTGGAAATCTTATTTGAATTTTCGTAGCACAGCTTACGCATTGAATTGTACTGCATTTCAAAATTTAAATTAACCATTTTAATTTCTAATTATCAATTTAAATAAAACATAAATTTTTGAGAAAATACGTCCAAGTCTATAGGATGGCTAGTGAATGCTCACCGTTCAAGACTTATATGAAACTTAGGCTTCTCAGTGCCATTGTAATGAATGGTAAATGCCCAAAAAACTAACAAAAATATTTGATCTCCTTTTGAGAAATGTGCGAAGATGACAAGTCCAAAATCTGGGTGGTGAAATGACAGCATTTGAGGAATGAGTGTCTGGAAAAGTTAATATATCAAAAAATTTTTTCCTGCCGATATCTCTCATTGACCAAAAAGCATGAGAGGTCGTATGCACATGGGGGTATTGTGAACAGAATCTTAAATAATGATTGGATTGAATTCTTAATAGAAAATTCCCCTTCATAATTCGTATTTAAAATTTTTCTTTAAGTGATTAGAAAATTATGCTCATTATGAAAAACGAATATAAATAAATAGAAGTACTCTGTCAAACCACTGAATTAAATCAACTGGCTAACTATCACTGGGAGTCTAATGATGAAAATTGAACATTAAGACATCACAAAGTATTTGTATTCTTCGCCTTTGTTAGTTAAATTTAGGATTTATTAATCTGTTTTATTCAATTTTAATTAACAATAATTGAATTTAGAGTCCTGTTATTAAGTGGCCCAAAGCCCACTATTATTACCATCGGTAATACCAAAAAATTACAATGTTTAATTGTGGAAGGCAACCAAAGTTGGTTAACAGAAAGTTTGACAAGAGATAAAGGGATCAAAAGGATACTGGGGATAACGTTAAGGTATCAAGGTGTTTTACTTCATATGATTTTTGAAATCCGATCGCACAATATTTACTAAATGAGTAGTTCGCGTTCTAAAATCCAAACCACCCGTATTCCAGCAACTGCTTGTCTGCGATATTCAGTGCTTATTGACGGGCATTTTTTTAATCAGGAATTATTGGCCTTCCCGCTAAAAATTTTTTTCTTCGTAAGATTGAGAGGGCTATGTGTTCTTGTACGATATTTAGCAGTTTACATTTTCAGCATAGCAGAGAGATAGGTAAACATTTTAAATTAACAGAGCTCTCACGCCGAGGAAAGTGTTTACCATATTAGACTTGATAAATAGTATTAACTATTGTGGTTGGTCTTCAACATCACCGATTTTCACGGATGAACAGTGATCTCGAAAACTCCGACATAGCAAACGTGTACGTCACCGGTGTAAACTTTTAATGATAGCATTATCAATATATAAGTTACTATGCATATTACTTTCTTCAAGGTGGGATAGAAGAATTAATTCAAATTATAGAGCATATGCAGGTTTCGGTTTCTTTAATCAAAGTTGATTGAAAATGCCTTTTAGAATAAGTCTTTCGGGAGGCAGGTTGGTGTAAAGCAGCCAAGAGTAGAGAAGCACTCTTGTCATATCGTTGAATAAAGATGTAGAAATTCAATGTATTTTTGAAAAAATAATCTAGATTTTAGTACTCAACGAGGTGATTGAAAAAAAATTACTGCCTATTAAGAGGTTCATGAGCATACCAAAGTTAGCAGTATAAAATGAAGTTCGGAAACTAGTTGCTAGAGTGCAAAAATGGTGATAGATCAATAGAGAAGTACATGCTGGGATCGATGCAATGACCCTTAAGACCTTACACGCAAAAGTTATAGAAACCATAATAATTTTCAGAGCACTTTAAGTGAAATCGAATGCAAAAGTATAATTCAAGCGTCACATTAAACCCCATACCAAATCATAGAAGTCAACTCCAAATCAGTTTGTAGTTTGTACCTCTCCGTTGCTGGGGTTCACACCAGTATGAACTAGAATTAACTTGGCTGAGATTCTTCAGCCATATAATATTAGTCCTATCAAATACATCCTTCGCATTATGCCTTATTTGCCTTTATGAACTTGTGTGCAATTTCTTATTGGCGCTTGGAACATTGAAGGAAACGATTAAACTTGCGAAACGTGAAAAAATACGTCAAATCCTGTTTAATTATTTCAGCTAAACGATGAAGTGTGGAGCCCTATAGTGCTTTTAAAGGGCTCATCTTTATTTATACTTTGTCTGGTTTGAAAGTAAAAATCCCAGATACGTTATGATATACCTTTACAGTCGAGCATTGCATAAACTGAATATATTCCAATTGGTGTTGAACTCTAAACCGATTATGTGCTTTATCATCATAGCTCCGATACGTACGGTGAAGCTGATTAAGTCTTCCAATTTTCGGTACACACAAGACGAGATAAGAGATTCCAATTGGTATTAATATATTCACTCGAACATCCATCACAGAATCATCTGGGACTGAGCTAGTCCGTATCAAGAAATTCAACTGAGCTTTTGATTACAATCATATTTAGAGTGGTAGTGTTTACGTAGAGTGAAAAGAGGTTACACAAGACAAGTAGCGGAATAACATCAATCATCAACAAGAAATTACATTTAATAAATTCAGTTCACTGCACATATTTGTTGTCAATTACTCCGATTGAAAACAATAAATAAAACTTTCCTTGGTAAAGTGCTCCATTTATTACATTTCAGTTAGTATTCTTTCCCAATTAACTTCATTTCTAAGTCCGCAAAATTGAAATCATTAATAATTATTTCCTCCGCCCATTATCATACCCAAAAGTGAGTTTAAAATACTACTTACTAATGACAGTAGCATGAAATAGGGCCAAACAGTAAATCTATACTTTTAAGAAGCAATTGGTTTGTAACCAAGAGGATGAAGTAGACGAGGCCGTCTAGGGCTAATGAGCTGTCTATTAAATAAGTGAATGTAAATCTTATTTTCTGAAAGCTCACCCCCTACTCTATCAAAAGCCCTTAAAGTAAGTCAGGCCACAAAAGACAAGTACAAAAATTCATCTTCAGAGTTCAAATATCTTGTTTTATGTTAGAGATTCTTAAATTAGTTTAATTCTCAACTCTTTCTTCTGATTCGATAATTGCAGTACTGACAGATTTAAATTTTCTCAAAACTGGTATCGTTAATATTTTTGATCTTATTTATCTAAATCTATTTGACCGAAAAATATGAATGATAAGAACGATTTTGGGTAATCATGAAAATTCACGTTAATAAATCAAATGGGGGATCATCATTATTAAGTTAATACTAATCGATTTTGACAATGAGATAAGCGTCAATGCTCAAACTCACAAAGGTGGTTTATCTTATATTTACGCTTTTGTCTGTATTGGAAGTAGATAATGCGTACATATAATAAAGTGAATTTAATATCAACTTTCTTTTCAATAGCTAAAAATTGCCATTGCGTTTTATCCATAACGTGTCAACTATTGGAATTCAGAAGAGAAGCTTCCTTTTCGGGAATAAACTATTCGTGTATTTGTTCATGTAATTACTATATCCATTGATATTGAGCTAGTAGGTTTGACGATAGTCTAACAAAGAGTCTCCAAACCCTAACGCAATCACCATTCCCTAAGTAAAATTTCTTGCTTATTAATTTCAATGGTCTGCCGAATTTCATATTATAAATCGTTATATTTAATTCCTATGGCAGGCTTTACACGCTTAAATCATAGAAAAGCATCTGAATATGCAAAATGGTGTAACAGTCCAGTAGGGGATGAAGCGGGGTCTCCAATTGGAGTATACAACGAAGTGCGAATATTAAAATATTTTTATATAAATTCTGGGTGGATTGAGTTGTGCACTTTTCCAAAGGGATATTATTCACCTTTTAATATTCAAATGTTTCAAACTTTACCTTTCAAGATATTTCCCTTGTGGTTCGGGGTGAGTTAATGCTCGCGACATTATAAATTAGTCATTATAAATTATTTAAAACATCCGGTCTCTAAGAACCAAAGCGACTACTTTGGACAATGAGTACAGGTAATAAAGGCGATATGATAATAATAAGTCCATTTATTTAAAGATCGGATAGTAGGATGCGAATCTTTTACATTCGAATACATTGAAGAGAGCCCTGCGTGATATAATTTTACATGCATTTTGACAATCTTTTCCATCTTTAAGTTGTTAATGTTTGATTCTTAAGGCTATATTCATGTGAATGTTTTCTATTTATTTCGTCGAGAAGCCTTGAATCTAGAATATCTGTACGAAAGCACACATCCGGCAGCGCAAAAAATGTGAGGAGAGTGGCTGCATGTCTAATTTCTGCTTTACACACTTGTCTCGGGGGAAAAGATTTTAAGCTATTGGACTTACCAGTGTTTGAGTAGCAGGTAGTATATTTACAATGATAAACTCCATTCCCTTTCTTAAAGTTTTGCTCAATAGGTAGTGAGAGATATCTGAGTACATATATATGCGCTGATCCCACATTTGCACTACGAGATTTACTACGAACCAAGCCATTAAACCTCGAGAAGGAGGCTTGAGAGCACTGGCTTTAATGGGGTATTTAAAGCGTATGAGCGTTGACTGAAGAGTGATTGCTATTGCGTACAAACGTACAGTGCTTTTGAGTAATCATAACAGCTCACATTAGCAAGTCACGTAGTTAACTAGATAGAGTTAAGGATAAATCGCTTGAGGCTTCTTAAATTATACTGTCATTTTACATAATCAATGAATTTAGATGATTACAGTTACACTTTATTTAAGCGGTAGCCCTTAAGGTCAAATGTCAAAAATGTCACCGCATAAAATAATTATCTTTGACCCTTATTAAACAATTATTATAGCTTCTGGTAAAAATGTTAATTTTGTATACTATCTATCAACGCTCAGCTTTAAATTATTAAAAATAATGGCGACGCATAGCACTACCGAAGGGCTCGATGCCCAAGCGTTATGGTTGGTTGCCGCACCTAGGTCAAACAATGCTGGATCAATGACCTGGGATTTAAAGGCAAAAATATGCAACCATCGATTTGCAATGGGTTAACATGTCAAGGAATACAATAACGGATTTAATTAATGTTCTTGAGAGCGGTAAGATTTCCGCATATATTTGGCTTCTAACTAAATTTTCAAATCCCATTTTCATGTTTTATAACTATCTGGAAAACCCAAAGATTGGATAAGTAGGACCAACCACGTAAAACGATATGAAAGTAAGAGTTCAAATGGAAATTCGAAAATATAACACTGAATTCAAGTGCTGTTGTCGAGATTCGAAAGGCCAATTTCCAAAGTTTGGACACTGAATGCCAGGTCTTTTCTGTTGCTCATCAACTACAAGACCGAAAAATTAACCTAACAATTCTAACAGAAACCAAAATTGATGAAATATCAAAAAGTGGATTTAATATTTATAATTTTGGATGTAAAAATAACTCCATACCGGTTGGTGTTGTTACATTACTCATCAATGATTCCCGATTTACGTTTTAGAATTAGGAGCTATTTCCAACAGGTTAGCAACATTCACAATTAATGCTGGAAGTATATCCCTGGGTATTATTGGACGACGTGCACCAATAAGTTGCTCTCCCAACCTTTTAGAGAAAGAATTAATTTATAGGCGGCCGGGGGCTGTACTGAGAAACACGAAGTGTAAATGCGAAAATATCATCATAATGGGTGATTTTAACTACTAACTTTGCCAGGATGCTCTTGCAAACCATATAAATACGGTAAATCGCTATACAGATTCAGAAATAAAACGAGCTTGCTTGTATTGAATAGGAAAAGAATATACTTAGAAAATTTCGCGAAATTTCCAGAATTGGTAACTATTAATGAATCCAGAAGTTCGGCTGACGACCTCTCGAGTATGGTCAATTATAAATTAAATAAATTTGTCGTTGTTCCATCTCTCTGGCTAAACATATTAAAATATCAGATTATCAGACAGTACAATATGATGTAGCCTTGAATATTACAGAACTGCCTGAAAAAAAACCGGACACTAGAGGTACTAAAATGGGAAAAAAAGGAAAATTGAAAAATTCTAATAGTCATGGAGCTAATGGCTTACGATCTGAACTTAATAAGTGAAGCGGACCATCACTAGATACCTACTTACTGGAATCCCTTAATGATTGTTGATAGGGTAGAATTCCTATACCTTGATCCTGAGGAGACGCTGAGTTGATCAGTATTTTCAAAGATAAGGCGATAAGAACTGGCCCAGCTAACTTCCGAAGTACTTTCTTTCTTGAATACTTTATATCGGTGGTTCGTGGAAGGCTTGATTTATGCACAGGAAAACAATTTTACGCTGAAATATTCACAGAAATAATGATTCTTGCCGTAAGAAGAGTAATTAAGGTAGCTGTTGATCGACATCTTGAAACAGTACTTACCTTTGTCGACTTAAAGAAAGTTTTTGATTTATTATCCATGCCTACGATTTTAACAAGACTGTGTAAACTAAAGTTGATCTGGAAAATTGCCAAGTGATTTAGACATACCCTAGATGTCCCACAAGGTCACACAAAGGACTCAGGTGAACTATTTTCTATGGAGGGGGGCGTCAGACAAGGATCCAAAGAGGGTCCTATGCTCTTTATCATTATTCCAACTTATAATAGGGGAAGTCTACACGATCTGCGAGAATTGTAAAGCCAAACTCGTGAGTTCTGTAGGATGGGAGTGGTCAATGGAGCAAGTGAATATATGGACCACGTGTTTTATTACTAATTCCATAGGGCATGTTGAAAAATTTCTACGGAGATGCAACTTAATAGTCAGCAAACATGCCATGAGAATGGTGTAGGAAAAAAAACAGTCTGGATGTACATAGGTTCAGGTCTGGAACAGTCGTGTCTTCAGTTCGATAAACAAAGAATATATCGAATGTGTTCCTCTACATATCTTGGCTCCCTGCAGATGATAAAAGCCTGGCTGATGCTGACGTACGACTTAATATCCTGAAGGCCAAAAGACAGTTCAAAGACCAAAATTACTTCCTATCAAAATTCAGAAAAACCATATGAAAAATTCGTCGAGACTGTTCTTCTTTACGACGTGTCTACAATTGTCTATCGTAAGAGATAAGAATGAAGAGTTAAAGACCATTCAAAACACGGCTTGGTGGATGATGCTGGGCCTGTAGAG
This sequence comes from Hymenolepis diminuta, assembly GCA_900708905.1. Classification (NCBI taxonomy): domain Eukaryota; kingdom Metazoa; phylum Platyhelminthes; class Cestoda; order Cyclophyllidea; family Hymenolepididae; genus Hymenolepis; species Hymenolepis diminuta. Next base: position 2,736,733 of record CAADRB010000004.1, on the reverse strand, counting down.
CAGATGACAAATGAGTGTTAAAATGCTGGCAGAAAATGTTCCTCTAAGAAATCTCACCGCACAATTACGGAAGCGTAGGCTTAGCCTCTGCGCAAGTCTGCACAATAAAGGTGATACTATCGCTAAATATTTATTGAGCTCCCAATTACCGAAATTAGGAAGATCTAAAATTTCTCATACAAAGAGCTGACTAAGGAAGCTCAATGCATATGTGAAGCAGGAGTTCGGCAAGAAAAAGGGTGTGGTTTGGATGCAGTATCTTGATAAGAACTCCATTCTGCGCTTACTAGAACACCAACCCCAAGTAAACGGTGTGAGAAAAATGAAAATAGTCTGCATGGACGCTCAGTGTCATCGACTCTTAGCAAACGCATGTGAGATGAGAAGACACTGGCGAACAAACAATCATCGAAATGCAGACATTTCCCAAATTGAGAGATTTTCTTGTTCAATGAATGGCTGCTACAAGAGCTGTGAAAAGAGGGTGATTGCGAAATCATTTGAAAGCACACCAGTCAGAATGTAAATTTAGTGATAATAAGGAATATGAAGGCAAACTAAAACGCAGATATCCTGATGATTTCAGAGTCCAGATGCAGTATGGCTATGATTCTCGATTTACCACAAAAACTTTCTGATATTGGCGCTCTGCATGATTTAAAATTGTTATTATTTGCTTTGTCATAGATAATAATAATTACCGATTCAATGAATTACATTAATTTCCAGGAAAAATTTAAGTTATCAGTCGGTGCCTATTGGATATTTAATGAGTACCGTTCGACCGGGAAGAAACGTTTCAGTACCTGCTCCAATAGCAACCTCACCACAATCTTCGGATTTACCATCCTATTGTGGATCATCAGATTTTATTCCTTCATTCCCGTCTTCAAATCTTACGCGCAGTAACAATACCTTGACTATATTCCAATCGCTTTCATTCTCTATTAAAAAGTTACTGGATCAGTTTACAGTTTTACATGTTTATTACAAATTATTTACGAATTTTGCATAATTGTCAAAAGGCACTAAAATTGTGAGTCGTTGCTGGCATGGTTTGGAATAAATAGGGAAAGACCGCTTAATCCCGTGTTAATGTTCAATTCAGAGAATGGTGACTATTTGGGAGGCCATAAGGCTACAACAATTTTAAAGGTAATCAGATCCGATAAATGTGATAGAAAAAGTCGAGTAATTTTACTGCTTACATAAATACTTACCAATAAATGCATATATGCGGACTATTCAGCATTGAAAATAAACTAACCAATGGTTCAAATAACTGGCTAGACATAAGCTGTTAATAATTCCCTTAAAAAATATAAAATTCCCAGTTAGTTTACATTTGTCTGTCTATTAATAAGGCTTACATGTAATGTACTATTTGGACAAAGGATTACAGAGCTACAGAAGGGAGAAAATAGTTTCGGGAAAGTGTGAGAATATCTGGTTCATCGGATTCGGGGTAATTACGTCTTCTCTTCTCATTCCGAAGAACATATGCTGTTGCTTTTATAAACGATCATTTGAAGAGGCTTGCACTGGACCCGATGTCCACACAAAGGATGAAACTCTAATATGGGGTGTTTCAACTATCCCTTGCTTATTACAACCGAAAGTTGGACACGGGAAGTCCTAGTTGATTTAAACAAGTACTGAGCACTTTATATTTAAATCCACTTTCAAAATAATTACCTTTTGGGGTTAACAAGATTAAAAATATGGGGTTTTAGAAACTTGAAACAGAATTTTCTACAATATTCTCATGTAAAAAACGCGGTGAAACTGAAATTCTGAAATGCAAGTAGGTATAGCAAAAGAAAGTTTAAAATAATTAATGAAAGTGAAGTTAGTAATTACTTTTATTAATAGTTATATAAAATTAGACCAGCCTTTTATCAATAAAAATTCTAATGCAGAACGTAAAAATTTTCCTTTTTCTTCTCCCACTTTGATTAATGCCTTGATTTGATTAATGAAAGAATTATCCTTTTTGGACAATCGTTTAGTATTCTCCTTTTCTATGCATAAGATATGTATTGTCTAGGTGGCACTTTGTTTATATGGTATAACATATTTTCTTTCATAGCGTCTGTCTCAATGTATATAACAAATTTATACCAACTTAGTTACGTCGTTGGCACAGTGTTCTGCAGGCACGTCTGCTAAATCGGAGATCACGAGATCAATGCCCATCGGCGGCAATTCAGTGATTTGGGTGGTCGACGGTACTGGTTAATCTTGGTCAACATGAGCGAGGTAGTAGGATGCAAATCTTTCGTAAGATTACATAGGATATCCTATATCCTTCTTTTATTCAACTCAAGTGTTGTGGACGCATGCTCTAGTGGATCTGGGAAGTTTTTCAGATTGATTGCATTTTGTCGTATTTTCACTGTTTAAAATTCACTAAACATAACTTTCAAATGAACGTTTAAGGTGCATTCTATCATTAAGTTAAAATGCGTAAGTTTAGGATTCATAATTTTCAGAAGAATCTAGCACACTGGATTAATCAAATGTGTGCGAAATTATTCAAGGTAGGTGACACGAGGGACAGCGTAGACGTCTGCTAAGTCAGAGGTTACGAGATTAGTTCTCATTGTTGCGTGTCCAGTGATGGGTGTCAACTACCACGCTTAATGGTTCCGATCAAAAGTAGGGATGATAGAATGCGATTTAATCCGACAAATAACCCAAGAATACATCACTTCCATCCAAGTCAACTCCTATTAACACTCTCTTTGATGTGCTTCAGAAGTCAATTGTTTCGTTTTCAATCAGAAAAAATTGATAATCTTTTTCACTTTCTGCAGAATAAATTGTCAGAAAACTCGTTTTGCTACAAATTAAGAATTAAGTAACGTATTTCAGGGGTAAGCTATTCAGTAATTGTGATTGACTAGAGAGATTGTCAAACGACTCTGAAAAAAACTAGTCACCTTTTAAATGATAAACCTTTATCATTTTGATGTAAAATGTGTTTCCATGGCCACGAATTAGCCTAACTGCAAGTTCTGAAGGGTATACATAGTTCAGTGTTATAATTTTTCCTTCAAAGAGAAAATAAATAATGCTAAATTATGGTTGTTGAATTAATGCACCCTAAAGATGGTCAAATATTCAATAATTTGATCTGCCCAATTTTTACGGATGACTAAAAGGAGGATAGCATTCAAACCTCCTTTAGGTAAAATCGTTTTAAGTGTTAAAAATTTGAGAGATATTGAAGGAAAGTTAGTGTAATCTATATTAAGCTATGGAGATGCAGTTTCGAGCAAAAAGAAGTTAAAGTAAAGCTCTTTGTGCTGGATTGACCAACTTAGGCTTCGGAATATCTCGTTACAAGCCTAATGATCTTCCTAAGGACTAACAGGAAAAAGGAGCCATTTTAAAATCAGAAAAAAGGGTTTAGTGGGACGGGAAAGATAAATTGAAGTACCGTATGTAATGAGAAAGAGAGAAAAGTAAGCTAGCAAGTATAGCTAGCGTCAACACACTGTGAGTGGAACTGATGGATGATCAAGAGGCCAAAAGACCACTTATGAAATAAGTGATTTAAAAAGAGGGAAAAGAATATCAATCATTGTGCGTCACATGCTGAAATCCGGTAAAATTATTCACCAAACAGTTTCCAGTTAAAATTCTCCAGATATTTCGGATCAGAGAGGTCTTAAGTACAAAGAGACGAAAATCACCACTCAAGTTCAATAGAAATCTTTACCTTGCAAGAATTAAATCCCATTCTTCAAGATCACTATATGAGTGTTAATCGATCTTTGTCTTTAGCAACGACATTTACTGATAACTAATGCCTAATGCAAAATATCTGCTAAGTTAGGCGTCTTTATTTCAATATTCTTCCGCTGCATATTGATAAAAGTGACGATCGCGGGAGTAGATTTTTCCTCCCAATCGAAGCATGAGCTCTGTTTGTTTGTTGACGTACTATCAAATCACTATTCTAATTTAGATGTTACTTCGAACAAAAATCTATTGAAGGTTCTCCACACATCTACAAATTGAATCACAGGAGTGATTCTAGGAAAAGTGTCATTATTGAATTAAATAGGACGATTTAAACTGACTAATAATCAGGGCATCCAACTTTTGACTATATTTCAGTGATAAAACAAACAATTGCGTAATTATTGCAAACAGACTTCAAGCCATCATGACCTTACATCAGGTTAATCCAAATTCAAAAGATATTAATTTTATTATTGTTCATTCAAATTAAACCAGCCTTGACAATTTAACACATTTAACTCATTTTCGATAGATTTGTTCCGAGCACACGTTGTTGATTCGAATAATCTAATTCAATAATAAACTGGTTGGCAAATTATGTTCTGGCAAGTTTTCAACGGATTTGGTGGACAGTTTCCACAGGAAGAGCAAGTACAGCCAATATGTAAGTTAAAAAATAGAGATTGCATTTGTGAATATTTTTCATTCATTTTTGGCAAGTAAAATCAATTTGGTATTCAAATTGAAACAGATTAGTGCTAAAATGTGTTATTTCTTAAATTTTCTCAAATGAAAACTATCCCAACAACATCACATATTAACCGGTATTGCGACTTTTGGCTTTTTCTTGTAAACTGAGAAGTCCATGGTTTTAGACTACTAACAATATATCTGGTTTGGTTAAATGTCCATCTTATAGAAGGGACTGTGTTTAATCTAAGGCATAAGTGTTAACAGATAGTCGAATTAGGTTGAGGTCAGCTAGTGATCCAAGGTTAATGATAGAATAAAAAGACAGATCAAGTAGACAATGAGGGGAGGATGTTTGCTTATTAAGGAGATTGTCACTGATGAAGATTACTAATTCAAGTGTGATTGAGCATTTTCCTACGAAATCATTAGAATACGGTGTACTAAATTCTTAAATAAAGTTAAAGCGCTTCTACAAATACCTCGTGAAGTCGGGCTCATTTCTTTTAGTTATCTTATGAAAATTATTCATAGTAAAGTAGTACAATTGGTAATTATGTTCACTCACAATCTAATAATTTGGCTTTTACTTTTCTATGTAGTCAGGCCACCATCAATGCCATCAATGACTTGGAAGGCTCCATGCACCGTAGTATATTCTCTGCCAAGAAATCCAACAATGACAATACGCATGCAACCATCTGTCTACCATCCGCAATTTTATGGTAATAGAAGATCTCAATTGGAAAATTTCGGTTTACCGGTGTATTGGGGAATAGAAAGCTAATTTCAACCCACTTTCCAGATTTTTTTATATTTCGAACGGTAATGTAATTATCTTCTCACCACGAGTTTAAAAGATGCCATAAGTACTGAGCAGTTAGTGCAACATAAAAGGAACCTTTTTCAAATGTTAATTTTAATAAAATAATAAATTTATTCCACATGATTTTGTTCAATTTAGTTTAAGTATTACCCCGAAATGCAATGTTTGGAATCTAACGTAGACAAAATATTTACTTTTGCTTTTAATATCCTTTTCCAACTTAAGTTCTTGCAACTAAATCTAGTAAATATTTGTTATATTATAGCACTATTATTACCTTCAGTAATAAAAAATCGCGAGTCTTGATTGTGGGAAAGTAACTGAAATGGACTGACAGAAAATGCAATAGATGGCAAAGATGAGGGGATCAAAATGATACATAGAGCAAGGTCAAGGTATCAAAGAGTCTTGACCAATTTGACACTCAGATTTGGGTTGTACAATATTTACTAAATGAGAATTTCACGTTCACGACAGTCAGAGTTAATTAGGCAGTATTGTTTAATCAAGAAGGACCAGTCTTGCCGCTTCCACTGGCTGAGTTAGCAAATGGTCTTCTGTGAGATTCAACAACTTACAGTTCGGTCGATCTTGCAACTTCAATTCAATTTTTTCAATGGTTGAGGAGGCAAATGATTTTATACGATATTCCTACATTGAAGAGATGAGACAGCTGAAAATTTAAGCTAACAGAGTTCAATAAGCTGTGTTTATCAAAGATGAATAATTTTGTATAGTACAATTTTTATCGCGATATCGAGTAATTATAAATTTCGGTACTGACTGAAGTAGAGGGAATCAGAAATATATTCTCATTGATGTCAAGGCCAAGTTTGAGGGAAGGCATCTGAGTAAGGGGAAGAGGAAACGAAAAAGAGAGAGAGGGTCAAACATAAGCGAGTAATATTACCGATCTTTGCTTGAAATTGGGAGCATTGAGTTATTCATAGCTTCAAGAAAATAAATTCACAATATTCAATTTTCGCCATTTAATTCTGGGATTCAAGAGTTAGATTATGTCCACTCTATTCAGAGCTCGTTCACCTGTTGATCTGATCAGAAGGGAGGGGAGACAGAACTAACAATGCAGTTGTTAGTTAATATAGAAAATTGCCAAAATATTTCAAGAGTGGGAATAAGTTGTAATAAAAACTATGAAGAAGAAAATTAACTGGATAAGCGCACATTAGTCAAATTGATTTCAGTAGGTACTAAAACCTTGTGTCGTCTGCCAACTAGTAGATTTTGTCTTTTAGATGGATGCTACAAAAATTGTGTCAAATGGCTCCGAAATCAAATGAAAGTATATCACTCAGTTTTTCCTTACGATGATGATGAAAAGAAAGCACAAGTTGAAATAATAACTCAGGAACTTAGATGAAGTAGTGTTCTGCTGACTTCCTGACGCTCAATTCCGCTACCCACTCTAAAATTCCCCCTTAACACTGTTATTGTGCTCTCTTTATGATGGACATGCTCTCTATGAACTTTGTTAGCTTTTCATTACGAAAAGCTGTCAAGACTTTTAACCCCGCCATGGAAAATGAATAAAATACAACTATGTTCAGAATCTTATACGAAGATGTCAGCCGTACTTCTCCTCGGAAATTGTTTTTAGGCTATTGTCATTTTTAGTAAAGATTTAATCAAAGATGCGATTTCGATAGAGAATGGTGCATAGCTTTCAACAATATACTTGCTAAGGAGAGGAGGTATTCAAATTTGGAGAATTCCACCCTGAACCCCAGATACAGTTGTGATTGTTTCCATTTTGCCAACGAAAAAAATTTCACACCTCGGAATAATTTAAGAGCAATCTACTCGAACGCACTCGATGGAGGCATCTTTTACCCTCATTTAAAATGTCATTTCATTTTTGATTTCAAAAGAATAGAAAGTGATTGTGCAACTTCAGTATATCAACAGTTATTTAAGCATTTTGTACATTTTCTTATGCATGTATTTACTTCTCATAGTCAAGATACAGACAGAATGATATAAACAACCACGAAGTTTAATTCTAAGCACGCGAAATTCTATGTATCAAACTTAGCCTCAATGACAAATTGAGTTTCAATAATCTGAGTATGCTTGGCATTCATCTTTCTCCTTCCTACTTGATAAAATCTTAAAAAATTTCATTATATATGCATTATATTATGTTATATATTATTATATATTATATATATTATATTATAAATTAAACTTCAAATATCAACATATTAATTACCGATGATCCCATTACGACCTATGCTGACCTCATCTTGATTGGTCCCCTTATCAGCATCGATTTCTTGCGAATTTCCTTTGATTGAACACAGCTTATTGAGCTTATTTTATTTCTCATCTCTGCTATGTCAAAATTTGAAGCAGCAGAATATCACGAAAGACCATTTGCTTCCTCAAGCACTGAAAAATTGAACTGAAGCTGTAAGAACGATCAGGATGATTAAGTAATACTGGTCAATAAGCACTGAACATCTCAAACATGCATTTTCTGAAATGCTACTGAAACATTTTGCGAACGTGAAATACTGCCTAATTAGCACTGAATGTCGTGAATGTGAAATTCTCATTTATTAAATATTGTACAACCCAAATCCGAATGTCAAATGGAGGAGGACTCTTTGATACCTTGACGTTGCTCTCTGTAGCATTTTGATCCTATTGCCTTTATCATTTGTTGGATGTCAGTCGATTAAAACTATGAATTTTTCGTATTAATATGGATTATAATAAATAGTGCCAATCAGCATTGGATATTAATTGGTCGCGTGAACTAATTAAAGGTCAAATCGAGATTAATAGGTTGTTTTGTTTTTCGCTAGTCAATGTTAACCAACAGTCATTAATAATGAATATTAGTATAATAACTTGTACGAAAGATATGGAAAAAAGCATCGATAAATGTGAGCTTCTTGTATTCAAATTTGGTATCATTTTCGTTCCTTAAGATAGTTGCGCAATATCTATTTTAAAACCGATGCTCTGTTTAAAGTTTAATCGATTTTGTATTGAATGTGCTGAACCGGTATGGTTTTTTTCTTTTAGGTAAGTCTTTTAAAGTGCAACCGGTGCATAAGGAAGAATCATTGAGCCAAGATGTCTCGATTCATGCTTCTACGACAGAGCTTTCCGATACACCGACAGGCGAACAAGGACGGCAAGAAGCATTGAATGCTGCCAGGTGGGCTAGCGATTCAATAATGGTTTGCAGAGCCGACGAGATGTTGAAGCAGGAAATTAATAGGTTACGTCATTCTAAAACTAGTAGCATCAACGAGCCTGTTGAATTCGAAAAAGAACGAGAAGTTAAAGAAACACAACACGGTCTACGTACATTTTCTTTTAACACTAACTATAAGTTGAATAATTCCCAAACGTCTGAAAGAGAATGCGAAGCCAATTCTAATGGTCAAGGTTTGTCTCATCTACAATTAATCTAGCCCAACTTTATTAATCTTTCATTAATTTATTAATGCATTACCTTATTTCAAGGTTGTCTGATAAATGATACAAACGAAGGAGACTTACGAAATGCCGTACCAAATCATACCTGGTTGGCTGATTCTTCAAATCAATCGGGAACTCCAATGGATCAATCGAATTGTTTATTTTAATTCCTGATTCATTGATCAGCGGATTTGATAGCAAAAATGTCAAGGGAATTTTTTCAAAATACATCCACTTTATAGGTCTTTAATTTCTATTTTACTATTCACCGTTGTAATAATTAATTATTTTCTATTTAAAAGAGGATCTTTTGCAAGGCAACGAATAGAAAACATATGTAAATGATATCTTTTGTAAAAAGTAGCAAAATAACTGCTATTTAGTCATTTATTTTCCATAGCAACGCAAAACTGACAATGTCCATCTTGAAAAAGCAACCGAATTAGGGGAATATTGAGGGAAGGAAATCAGTTTCAAATCATATTATTTACTTCTTGAATATAGTCCATTACTTCATACATTAATGTTACGAACTTCAAATGTCAAGATTCACCCACTATTTTTTCACTGAATTCATTTTTACGGAATCGAGAACTTTTTTGAATTGGTGTCTAATTTAAGTGCCTGATTGACACATTTAAATGAATTTTTCACCTAATCGCTAAGATACTTTCAGGATGGTAAAGGCTAACACGATATCAACGTAGTAAATCTGTTTATTAAAACGGTTTTGTGTGAAACGTACAACATTTGAGTCCACTTCGAGGTCAAAACATCAAAATTTTGTTTGAGTACCAGGCCATTTTAACAGATAATTATGTTTATTTATTAGGTCAAAGAAGTATTTTTAAGTTTAACTTAAGAGCTCCATATTAAAAGACATATATTTGCAACTCGGAGCATGAGTATTAATTAAATAATTATTCGAAAAATATTTAATGGGAACTAGGCAGGTCAATTCAAACCACACTTGCTAAAACACGTGATATTGGCCTTCCATCAACTTTTAAATAAAATAATTAATTATACAAGTCTCGATTTGTCAATTTATTGTAATGGAACTATTCATCAAATTACTACTTATAATGACTGCAATTAATAGCCTATCTTGGGAAAAGAAAACTTTCACAAATTTAATTACACTAAAACTTTTGAACGTGTAAGAGGAATAGATAGCACCATAAGGACTAATACTTATGTGGAGAAGGGGTAGTCATTCAATAGAAGCATATGACGACCTCAAGTAATACTTATCTATAAAATTAGCTGATCATGAGAACCTTGCGTGCGCTAGGACATTCTCAAAAGTGCGGACGTACGTGCAGATTTCTTCCCTGCCAGTCAGCGGTCACCATTCCTACAGCGTGGGGTTGAACATATTTAATGACTAATATATTGATAGTTTAAATAAAACGGTAACAAATTCTCTTTACAAGACACCTCTTTGTTCTCGCTACTGTAGACGTAGCAAATTTATACTAGAGGACCCTGCTAGAGGATGGTTGTGGGTTAGCAACTAGTTGAACTCCTAAAAAGATTACTGTGGTTTAGCAAGAAGGCTTGTTTGTGTAGCATCTGCTACAGGTTCAAATGACTTCATCAGTGATGAATATCCCTGCAGCGTAGCGTTGATTATATTTAATGACTAAGTTTTTGGCAACGAGCCATAATTGAGCAATAAACGCTCTCCACTCGATACCTTCTTTGTTCTTGCTACTTCGGGCATAGCCTAGCTAACTGTGGGAGTAAATTTATACTAGAGGACTCCGCTAGGGGCGAGTTGTATGTGTTAGCAACTAGTTAAACTTCTTGAGATTACTGAGGATTAGCAAGCAAACTTATTGGTGCAGCATCCGCTATTGTTAACCCCTTTATAATCTAGTAATCTTAAAGCCGACAAGATGCAACAACCTTTCTTACATCGGAAGAAAGAACTGAGGTAGGCTAATGGTGTATAGGAGAGGGTGGAAAAAGAGTTGTAAGAAGGAGAGTTAGCTACGCTTCTAATTCGTATGTAAAGGGTGAAATGAAGTGTGCTTAGATAGGCTGTCGGTTTTGTCTTCTTTGTGAATTACTCTGAGCACACGTATGATCCCGCATGTGGCGGCTACCTATGCTTTGATTTCTGGATTAGCTCTTGTCCGCGATATTCGGGGCTTACTGAATTGTCACAATTTAACTGAATTGATGAGCATACCATCTAGAATAATTCATACCTCCTACAACCATCACCAGGCACTTGAGGCTAACAAAGACATCTTAAATATGTCAGAGCTTACAAGAGCGTAATCGAGGCGAATTTTAATAACAAAATAGCATAATAAAACCAAGTGTACCGGTCCATAAACAAACGAAAGGTATTTCAACTAATTTAAAACAGTCATTTTGTTGATGTACTAAATGGCAAAACCCGTAACTCTTTGTATCGCGGTTAAAAAGTAAAATTATATTTCTATATTCAGAAAACGACGGGTTATTTAAATTAATTAATTAAATTATTAAATTAATTAATATTCGTAATATATAATTAAAAATATATAATTTTAGTCATTTTTTAAACAGTTAAAACAATAATGTAATCATTAATCAAGGTTTAATTATGATGACAGTAACTAGGACCCATTATCATATTAGTACACACGAGTGTACTAAGGAAACTCAATCTCGATCGGTATCGGTTTAAACAAATGGTTATAATTACAAAGTGTCTTTTATCAATGGCAGAATTAAAAAGGAAATTGCATTTTTATTGTTGGAAGCGGAGCAAAATGGTTATTATTTCTTCTTACGGTTGTGATATACTGCCTTTATTTAAGAGATGCGTTGGCATAAATCAAGTTAATCTGAACTCATGCAAGTTGAAGTGGGACCCTCCATGTATTTTCAAAATTACATATATCCGTTTTTCCTCCACGAAGCCGCAGTGATATCTTTATGACTCAAACCCCTATCCGTCATATCTAGACAAGTTTACCGACTCTCCTTTTTCTTTAACTGTCCTGTTTCATTTGAAAGTACATCGGCACTCGTATCTCATTCTCGCCCTTGCCCAAGTGACTCATATAAACTGTCTGAGTATTTCGTCTGAGACGCGCGGGCAGACATGATTGTCATACACCTGCTTTTACGCTGTTCTCTCATCGCCTTTGTTCCTTATTTCTCTCTTGCCCACTCAAATCCTCACTGTGACTTGATCAATACATTTTGTCCAGAACAGCTCCTGGTCTTCTGCTCTAGAATTGGTGTTAGCTGTCAGTAGTTAGTTGTTATCTTAACCCTAAAAAGTCTAAAATTAATGTCAAGTAAGGAAAAAAGAAGACAAATCGCTTAACATTGAAGTAAAATGAATTAGAATCTCTTGCCACAATGTTTCATGTTTGGGAAAACGGCTGCTTTGGTCTTTTTAGCGCCAAATGATGTTGAAACTCTAGTGGCACTTGCAACCAAATGAGTTAAAACCAAGAGTGCAAATTTAAACGAATGCCAATAGGACTCACCCTTCAAAATGTAGGTTGGAAACGAGAATTTAAACCGCCACTGAAAATGGGCAATAAGATGGTAAAAATTATTATCAGCAGGAAACTGCTCATTTGCTTGTACTTTCGAATACGTTTCCATAAGAGCATTCAGATGAGGAATATTTGGTCGACCAATTGATATAAGGAATCCAAGTACGAATATGACGGAAGCCGAAGGGTCAGAGCGATTGATTTTCAGCAGTGGAAACAACAGCAGAAGTATGGAATCGACTCGATGCGGACTCTTTGATACCTTTCCATTAAGATGGTATAATAAACTCGCCTTAAATCACGACATATTGTATTCAATAATATATGTAACCTCTAAACCAGGTGTGCAATTCATTCAAAATAACAAATGAATGCATTTGAAATAAAAGCGGATATTTTTTTATTGTAATCGAAATTATATTGGTGGATTATTAACCTTCGTTTCGCAATTATTTTCAAACCGCACTCTCTTTAAAAGTACCCCACCCGTATATGCCCACACGCACATTTAATATTTACTGATTCATCTTTGTAGCTGATTCATCTAAGTTTTTGTAGGAAGTGTGGTCTTTATTAGAGCGTATCAGACATATAAGGCGGTTAAATATAAAGGGGCATATAGACTATTAGATGAATGAAAAATAGAAACAGGGACCAGAAATCGATTATTATAAACAGGGAGAGAGACGGCAGTCATCTTTCTTATTACCACAGACTTCCAGCGACAGGTGACTATATTGCTTGATCTAGCCAATGACCACGCTGGGCTTCCAGATCAGCTTCATCTTTAGTTCATTCTACATGCAGGCGTATGCTTTAGTTTGGCTAGCCAGGTCGTGAGCCAACTTCTAACGTGCTTTGTGACTTACGGTATCTTTGTTTCACAAAAGCTCTTGTACATTCGCTTATAGCTCAAATCACAAAAGCCTTCTCATTCCCTTTCTTCAGGTTTCCATCTTTGTTTCTTTCCTCTCATCTCCCTCTCTCCCACACTATTCTGAGTATTTTTTGATCTTATACGCTGGAATTCAGTCTTTATTTAACACTTGGTGTTCTGCTTTTGAAAAGATGGTTGTCTGTCACTAGTTGTTAGCAATGGGCTGTAGCACAGCCTCTACGACAATTATAAAGAGAACGCACTAAGTAATAAATATTAAAGAAATGCTATTCATTTTTAATCATGGCCATTTACTTCTCCAAACGTAAGCGAGGAATACAATTCTCAAAAGTCAAAATGTCTAGTTTGTAAAAAATATCTCGAAAAATGTCGAATCATCAAAATGAACTTTCTTCTAATAGATTTCGACGTAACTCTCAGGATTTCAGCACAATTGAGGTTTAAATTAACACTTTAAGCGTACTTTATTTTTAGATTGGAAATCGTCATATTTTGCGAAACTCGTACTTCAAATATTTCAAGAAAGTGACGAATATAAATAAAAAAGCAAGTGCTGTCTCTGTGTACGAAACTCGCTGGCATCGCACACGATTAGGGCTTCCCACCGTTAACAGAAACATCCACAGTACTTATCTGCTCATAGAAGCCTGAATTTAAGCAGGATTGGAACAAAAAAGGGTCTATATAAAGATGCCTTATTCACTAGAGTTATTCAATTCAAACTCAAATTATATCAAATTTTGAATCATGCCTGCAGTCTAGATGAATGTTATAAGCCTCCAGCTGGCAACCTACAGGCGGAAAGGAAATACGAAGAGGCGTAAAGGTTAGGTCAGAATGACCCCTGACAAAACTAGATTTATGGCCACTTGCCGCCATTGTTCCTGCTGGAGCAGACAAAATTGATCTTCTAGACTTTATGCCTTTTCATATTCACCTAGTCTTATCTATAGGGTACGCTTTAAAAATATTTATTTAGATCACGCTTCCTACTCTACTAACACTTCAAAATCCATACGAGCTCACGTGTGTCTTTCGGTTGAAAGCGGACGACATAAAAATTATATAGAAATTGGTGATGTAAGGCATACAGATGTACGTTGGGTCAGTTAGAAGCGGGGACTCTTACTCTTCAAGATTCTGGTGTCTAAAGGCTTGGAAGCTGTAAAATTCAATCTTAGCTTGGCTTTCTAATGTCTCGGATAATGTTAAGATTGTAATTTTTTCAGAGACTTCATACATGGCAAACTGGTTTCAGAAAATTTAAATTTTGATAAGTTGTTTCGAATAAACAAATCATTCCTTTGGGGTCTTGACTTTGTCGTACTAAGTGTTTATCGCAATCTTCTCTTTAATGTCTTGTTGTTTCCTCAAGCGCAGAATCCTTCCGATTTACTCTCTTCAGAATTCCGCGGTATAATCAACACATAATATTTAATGTATGACCGGCATAACGCGGAGTCAATGTTCGTATTAAAGACGATTTTGATGAAGATGCAAGGCTTCCAAAAATCCATTCACCAAAATTGAAAAAGTGCTATATTTGAAGAAATTATTCTAGAAACCTAAACATTTCACACCCACTGTTTTATCTTCAGGACACATCAGATGTTCATTTCGGATGATTATTTTCAAGAATTTTGGGGGTAATTGAACTGATTTCATGGAAGGTCAGATATTTTACAGATACTTATTAGATTTTTCAGACTCTTCGCCTATTAATTGTATATTAACTTATTATTTAAGCATTACTACATCAAAACTCTGTGCGTCGTGCAGTAATTAACGTACTCGTCTACAAGTCGGAAGTTACGGGTTCAACACCTATTGGCGTACGCTTAGTGAGCGGAATAGCAAACCGCACTGGTTAAGTCTGGCTACCAAAGGAGCTGAAAGAATTTGAGTTCCTAATCGGGGAGGTTCAATAACTCCAGTCTCTAGGCCAAAGTAAGGGTTTTGCCGAACTCTTTTCTAAATAGGCTTGGAAATTAATACCATTACTGAAATCCTCTACATTTCACTACTTGCTAGGTCAAAAGGTCACTTCTCAGTATCAGTGTGCGCAAAATTAACAATATAATATATATTTTCGTTCTAATATAACAAACGCTTTTCGTTGCTTGAATTTGGATCAGCTTAATTTATTAGGAACGACTAAATTTGTGGACATCAATGCAAAGCTTTCCTATCAGACGGCAGACTTAATTCCAATTTTAATTAAATGTACATTAATAACTACCTAAATTTCATTTTATTTAGGCTGCCTTTTATTAATATTATCCACCTAATGGGCTGACGTTAATGCGACGAAAAATCTTGGTCAAGTACAGCTTTTCTGCGCTATTGTCAGATTAGGAAATTTAGTTTCTTCCTCATTTATCTAATTGTCCACAGGTGTCCACAGACTCACCCGGGGAGAGAGAGCTAAGTGCAGTTGCTCTAAGACACCTTATTAACTCAACAAATGCTATAATATAAATTAGTGGAAGTCGTCTCTACGCTCCTGATGTTCAGAGGACAAAACACAGCCAAACTAAATGCAGTTTGTGTTCTAAATAACTAGTAAGCTCTCAGGAGCGGTGTGGGCTAGTATATTGATATGGATGGTGGAAACTTAGGGGATGTAGAAATCAAATATATTCGTTCGGTCATGTTCTGTTCAAAAACTATTTACATAGGATTGGTGATTAAAGCCGGCTGGTAATTTGCGTTAACCCGCTGTGTCAACTCTTACCTATCTATAGCTTTTCTCTCCTTTTTTTATCAGTCTGCCACAAATTAATGCTGGTCAATTGATAAAGCGTCTTTCAACCATCTATCTTCAATCAGTAGGCCATACATTCATCCTAGTTTCAATTACTCAACAAAAGAAGGCATCAATTCTGAAAAAAATACATTTCTAATTGATTCCAGTGACAATAAAATCCAATCTAAAATGGTAAAAAGAAAGTTGAATTAAATTTTGCATCATATTTCTGCACTCCTAATCAAATTACCTTTTATAATTTATCAAGGTCAATGAAGATCAGGTTCTTGTTCCTCTTCTGAATCGTCATTGATTTGCAGCAATTCGAATAGTAGGTCTGTTGGTAGATAAAAAGATGATTGTACCGTTGTTGTCATAATTGGCCTACTAGGTAAAGAGTTTACAACGGAGCATTCAGCACTTGAAGATATTGGTGGCATTGGTGGTGGCACAACTACATAGGAAACTAAAATGAATATTTTGGATTAATATCCTTCACATAATAATCAGTCTTACTGCTTTTCTCAGAAGAATTGATATGAAACCTACAGTAAACCTAATTTCACGCACTGGCATTAAGAATTTAGTATATCATATTCCGATGAATGGTAACAGTTGAATTCCTCCTGCTTTCTACTGACCCCTCAGTTGTTTTTACAGTTAATTTTGGACTCATTGGTTACCCGATTAGGACAGCTATCTTAACAGGGGAACAGTCTCTTTCCATATATTCAAGAGATTGATTCAGCTATTCTTCTCCTAAGTTTAGATAACTAAGTCTGACTGTTCAGCGGCATTAAGCTAGCAGCTGGTTAATAGATAGATGGCGTAATTAAGATTGGTGGTAGAACACCGCTTTCTTCAGAGAACATATAAGGACCTTAATATTATCCTAACGATAACTTTATTTCCAATTTTCTGCAGAAAATGTTGTTAAAGCCCAATGATAAATGACGTTTAGTGATTTTAAAGAAGGAAAATCAATTATAAAATATAATCTAACTTACGTTCTTGTAATAGCTTTTGATAATACTCGTTTGAGATCATGATTCTTCAATCGCTTTACTATTGAATTTGATCACTCGAATCATTGTATATATATAACTCGGGTGGGTAAGTAAAATGCATGAACCAATCAAAAATGAGGTCAGTCAACCACAAATAGTCTACCCATTAATTGTGATCAAAGTAATGCAAATAAGATTTGAAATCTGCAATGAAATATTGGAGCCTCATGTTATACTAACTATTACTTTAGATTTTGTTAAATTAAATATTAATGTTTCGCATGACGTTTCTCACTTAGTCGCATATTTAGAGTCCATTTAGGATTACAGCTTTCATGATACAGCAATACTTACCAAATCAGTGGAATATACGTTGCAGATGAAGAAGCATCTAAGGCAGAAGTCAAACATGGCAGACAAGAAATGACAAATAGAGTCTTGACTTTGTCTCGATATGAATAGCTCACATTCCGTATGCGATCGACAGCCATTCTTTTCACAATGTGGGGAAAGCAGCTCGGAAACCATGGTAGTTGACCAGGACAGAAACCGTTATCGCTTCGGCGGTAGGTTAATCGACGAGTGTTTATTCAAGCCCGATAACTCGGCTTTTCAGATAAAGAAGAGAGGCAGAACGCACACACATTAGCTAGACACAATATGAAGTTTAACTAAGACCTAGAAATATACAAACGAGCCAGTAATATAAATTAAGGTTCATGAGAAATATGGCAGACATATTTAAAAAAATACTTTCCTCAAATTTCCACTTTGAAACTATACAAAGTCTCCGGCAAATTCAATTTATTTCCTTTGAGTGACTACACTCGTGCCTTCTCGTTCTCTAGACCTTGGTTACTTAAGCACCTAAATTACAGCATCAGACACCGGACCTTGCTATGTACCAGTTATTACAGTAAATATCATAACATTTTTTCTGGAAACTCTCTCATTAAACTTATGCTTCATTAAGTCGACTATAGTTTTGTATTTATCATAAACTTTAACTGACTTCAGAACTTGTCTGTCGAAATATATAACTCTGAATGGCTATGAAATCAGGAGCATTTAAATCGAAATAGAGACTCATGGAGCAAATGTTCGGTTCTCTCACCCTCTCGTTCTTATTCGCATTTTCTGTTGCCGATCTTCCTCTCTCCTACACGTCGTCTTTCCACCTCTCTTTAATTCTCTCGAATTTTGATCGTTCAAAACGTTCTTTTTCATTCTTGACTACATTATTCATCTGGAAACTGTGATTGTCTATTAGCAGTGGCCATGTCCGTCAAATTAAAAATAAATTACTGAGGAAGGAGGTATTGCAAATTTGACCTTTTATATGCTATGCAACCGAACTTATTTATTATTGACTTATTAAATCATCCATTGATCAGATATGAATAGTGAAGAATGGTATAGAGATAAAATTTTGAATTGAGGTTACAGTGCCGCCCATCATGATTAATAAACACTTGACATTTTAGACAAGCATTCACTGCAATCCGGGGAACCAGAAATGAAATTGTGTTTTGAAATATGAAGAACCCACTTAATAAAAATTGTACAACCTAGATCCAATATCCATGATCCCTTGACCGTTTTCGATCCCCTTTATCACTTGTGGGAATTTCTGTTTACGCATTTTAATTACTTCACAAAATTAAAAAAGCTAAATATTTTGTATTACTTGGGGTAATATTAATAAATTGTCCTTATGTTATTTGCCACTAAACTATCATTGAATTGCATAAATCTGTCGATAGTATGACATCGGAATTATTGCCAAGAAAGAAGCTTCCAGTTTGAGAATATTCTCCCTGTCATAAGCTAGGAAAAATTTAAAGTATTAACAAATAGCCTTTCTAAATTTGAACAGATATAGGTGAATTGATTTACTGCAGCTATGTAACATCCAGCTTATCTATTAACCTGATGTTCTATAATTAGGTCAGTGGTACAAAGTGGGCACCATTTATGTGTGTATTAAATAGAATCAATAAATAATTATCACTGTGGCGAGGTTAGAGGTCATGGTTTCGATGTTATTAGGTGCACTTCCAGTACTAGTTAATTCCCAATATTAATGTTGGAGATGCTTGCAAGTTCTACTATTAATGTTAACTTTTGACTACTTTTCTCGAAATATTTCTGCATTTAGTGTTTGGCGAAGTACTTCAAATTATGCATCTCTTAAACTTTTATCTGCGGTAATTAAAATCATGCAGTTCGTAAGCCTTGTTCGAGATAAATAGGCGGCGATCCGATTATATTAAAATGGAAATATGTAGGACGTACTCATTCTGACTCAAGTGTCTGCCCTGTCCATCTATTCATTGCGCACCTACTGATTTATATCAATGTCCCAATTGTCACTTGTTCATCAACAAACGAATAATGCGAAATCTGTCAACCGCATTTTCGTACCCAATATTATCTCTTTCCCAAAAGCCCAGTCGCCCCCACTCCCTACAACTGCTGCTCTTTACCAGTTATACATGTGGTATTGCTAAACTCTTACTACTCCCACTCAGAAGATGCTGTTATATCCTGTTGGCCTTTCGGAAGATCAAAAGTTATACGAAAGAATGTCTAGGATGCAAACGAGATGTAGGTAAGAAATTGGTTACGCAACCACACTTTTTACTTTTCTGCGCCGCCAGATGTGCATCTTCATATAACTCTTCCGAAATCAAGACTATCCAACGAAGTGAAGGGAAAATGCTTCCATGACCTTCAGAACCAAATAATGGAATAAAGATGGAAAAGGACCTCGAAATACAGAAACGATAATCATGAAGTCCCGACATGCTTTTAATTAAAAGTGCTAAAATTTGAGAGCCACGCATCTTATTGGCCATTCGTGCCATCAATTGATGTTTAATTTAATTGACTTATTGTATTTAAGAAACTAGTACAATTCAGCTCATTGACCTATCAATTACATTCTGATGAAACCTTAGCAGCCCTACTATTTCATTTTGAATTTCTGTGAGCGGCAAGTGTAGAAAAATGGGAAGGCATCTCCTCGCAGGGTCACCAGTGTTGAAGACTTGAGATGTCTATAGTCCATCATCCCAGTCCACGAAATTGTCAGCTCCACTAAAGTGAGTAACTGAATGCGTCTATTCAATTAGAGGACAAAAAGGCTGTGTTTCGGGAGTCTGTTCCACATGGTTTTAGCAGACAAATAAGCAAATAGTTTCCTCGTTCTAAATGGATGACAAAATTCTTATTAGTTTAATGAGTAGCATTCCAGAATATCCGACAAAATTATTGGATGAAGTTAATTTAATGAGCTTATGACTTAAATATTATGGAAAGGCATTAGAATAGAATTTTGTATGGCGAATTTCTGCCAGAATTTTCTTAAAACACCATCGAGAGGTCTTAGATTTGAGACTGTTCGATATAGCATAAATTTAACTGTTCTACTTTAAGAGTTAAATGAAATACAACGAAAATCTTGTACTAAATTGTGATATTAAAGTATGCAATTGTGGAGATGACCTAAATTTTAATGACATAAATGAACGTTGGCACCCATTTGGTGGAAGATCGAATTACGCAATAATACGATTTAAACACTACATTAGGGATGACCCTAATTAATAAACGTTCTCTGTTCGACTACTTCTTGAGCAATGAGCATAATTCACAAGATCAAAACAGAATATCTTGGAGTGAATGGATGTAATAATGTCTCTAGTGTAACGAATTTTGAGCATTTTGTCAGTTAGATACAGTAATTTACTGAGCAGGTAAGGAATCAATAGTTGTATAGAGGGAAGAGCTAAAAACTGGTTTGTAAAAATGTATTTAAAGTTGTTTATTCATAAAAAAAGAACTATACATATATACATATATAAAGATGACCTGGATGGAAATGGTAAAATAGACAATCTCTTATTAGGATGAACAAACGATCTGACAATTTGTATGAAAATAGGAGCAATTCGATCAAGGGGAAAGATAAACGCCTGTCTGAATTAATCATCTCTAAAGATACATATTAGAATGTTGCTTAACAATCATTATAAGAATTCACAGTTTTGTTTAAATGATTGTGTGAGTCTCATCTAAGTGAACAAATGAGTCAAATTAGCACGGAAACCACTCAATTAAATCAACTGGGCCACAAATTCTGATTCTCGTGGACATGAAGTCACGCAAAAACCCCATAGATCAAATAATAAATATTGACCTCTAGAAAATTTGAGTACTGCAAAGCAGATAATCTTCCTTATGAGAGGGTAGACAGTTCAATACTTCCAGAATTAAAATAATAAAGACTGAATATTTTGACATTGTTGTATACTTTCATTTGACCACCACAATAATTTCTGTCCTTATTTTACTATTGTACTATTTCTCGCGTTCAAATACTCTTCCACGTTTAGGACTTTTAAAAAGCCCTTTTCTAAATGAAATTGAAAAATATTGTTATCAAGAAAGCACAAAATTTTTCTCTTTCCTTCATGCTGTGCCAAGACTTCAACTACTCATTTAATTCAGTAGCGACATTTTATTATTTATCGCGAATTTTAATTGAAGAGACTTCGACTACTTAAATTACCAAACAGTGAAATGCGTTCATGTAAATAACAGTGGTCCAGGATTAAGGTTTGACCTCAAAACTAATTTCTCGGTTGGTAGCCCTAATTTTCAAACCGAAATTTGGTCCAGCAGAGATTTGCCTTCCTCCACCTAGGAATTTGGAAACTCCTGAGATCCCACGCAACTATCGGCCGGACGGTTATTTTGGACGATTCAGAAGACCTCGAAGAAAACTCAAGTTTGATCCAACGCTCAAACTTATAAATAAACAGCTTTCGCCGGGAGGTGTTAGATAAAATGAATAACTTTTATCCAAGGAAAATTAAATTAACAATTTGCCGTTAATTATTCATAAAATTTACAGTTTGTTAAAATGTACCAAAACTATTGTTCTTTGTTCTTTGAATAAATTGCTGGACTTTGCTTACTCTTGTACTGTTATTGAGTTGAAGGTAAGGTATTTCTGTCACTTCACTTCAATTTTTCATTCAAGGGTTGGGAAAATAAAATTATCTGATATGAATTTTAATAGGTCACATTATTTTAACATAGCAGAGTTAGGGCAGCAAAAACTTTGATTTGTAGGATACTAATTCTAAATGTAAATAGGGATTGTATAAAACTACAATTTGAAATTTTTAAATTTTCAATGTTATCTAAAACTATTTCGTTCTCTCATATTATAACATTAGCCATTGACTGGGAACAGCCAAAGTCGCATATTATTATTAAAACGATATTATAATTAATTCTTATGAATATACTTTTGGAGGCTATTTTGGAAGGGATTATAGAAAAACCTATCGATTTCCAACTGAGATATTTTACCGATTTATATTAGTTTTAATAAATATATTGTACTTATAAAGTATCAGTAGCACCGTGTTTGGCCAGAGACTTATAATTCCTAGCTAACTTCCAGTTGAATAAGGTGGGAATCTAATGCCTGCGTTGGAAATTAAATTAATGTTAAAATTGGGTTTTGAAAAAGTTATGAATTGATTACAGTCAGGCATTTAAGTAATTTATCGAGACTGACTGAATCTAATCTAATACGGTAAGGATAAGTTGCTGTTGGCTAATTTAAAAAATAATTCTTCTTCATAACCTTACGAATATGCGCAAATTATGAGAGGAAAAGTAATATTTCGCTTATTTTCAAGTTTAAAATTTTTTCTGATAAAATACTCTCCTTTTGAATAATTACTCATCATATTATATAGGTAGTTTTAATCGCACGGACTACACTACGAGCGTCTATACACACATTCACTTTCCTCTGTACTCTACTCTAGCCCTCCACAGCCTCCGCACCCAACGACCTCAGTGACCAGTCCGCCTCCCAGGTCTATCTGACTTCTCGTTTCGAAGTTGGCTATGAATAAAACTTATGGAATGCAACTATCTTCACCTCTGTCCTGCTGCTGCAGCGAAGGCAGTAGAAGGTAAAGGTTTAGCTCCGGAATAGATAGGAAAAAATTAGTAAACATAGCTACTAATAATTCTTCTAGAGAGAGACATTTCATGAATCATTGCAGAAATTTATTCAAAATATGGCATTTTCAGTATCCGTGCCTGATAAATAATTTTA
Organism: Hymenolepis diminuta; assembly: GCA_900708905.1. Classification (NCBI taxonomy): domain Eukaryota; kingdom Metazoa; phylum Platyhelminthes; class Cestoda; order Cyclophyllidea; family Hymenolepididae; genus Hymenolepis; species Hymenolepis diminuta. Next base: position 2,713,709 of record CAADRB010000004.1, on the reverse strand, counting down.
TTAACTCTTCCAATTTAGGCTAATCAAATAATCTCGCAAATTATTTTCCTTCATGTGGTAGTATTCAACTTTTTGAATTTTTGTTATAAGCTCGTTTTTATTTCATAATTTTTGACAAACTTAATAGTTTAAATAACTTATTGAAAACTACCATTTTTAAATTACTGAAATTAGCACAAATTCTCTATAAGTTCCTTTTAAAGCACAGGACTTCAAACAATTTCGGTATCAGTAGACTAAAATTGCCTTAAATTTATCAACATGAATGACACATACTTCCCCTGAGAGTCGTCAGTTATCTATTTCTGAAAGAAGTGAGTGCTCCAGAGCGTCAAATAGTGCAACTTTATGAACACTTCAAAACGCGTCATAAATTACTATTTATAAGAAAGTGTAGTCAAAGTGACGCGGTTTTGCAAGCTTTTGAACTGAAAAATCTTCTCCCAATTCTCTTCCCTTTGATACTGATATTGAAGGGAACAAAAATATCCATTTCGTATTCACCCACGTTCACCTTGAGTGAGTACAACTTTTGGAGCTCCGTTAGCGTAAAATTTTTAATTATCTCACCTCTCAATTGTTAAGATCATGCAAGTAGTTTAATATCAGATATAATCATTTTGTCCTCTCAGTCTTCGGAAGAAAAAATGATGAAAACTGCATCAGGATTAAAAAACAGTCAGTAGGCACTAATCATCGTAGATGAGTATTTGCTGCAATCCAGGGGATAAATCATAGTTTTGGAATCTGAATCATCCATTTAGTAAATACTATACAACCCAAATCCAAACAATCAAATGGAGCAAGACTCTGATACCCAGACGTTGCTCTCAACATCTTTTAAATCCCCTCCTCATTATCATTTGGTGGGTATTCTGTCGACCGATTTCAGTCGCTTTCCTCGATGAAAAATAACACAACTTTTTGTACTACTGTGGATAATAAAAAGTCCCTGCATGCTTTCCGTTTAGTGGGAATTATTTTCACAATTAAGTTTAGTTACCTACTTTGCAGACGTCCATCTTTGACTTCGTTCTCTTTACTAATAATAGTACGAAGTTCTGCTCTTCGACATCCATGAGAAAGTTCTTGAAATTTCATGCTGAAAATTCAAGTGATGTATCCTTCATTCTCGTAGAACTCATATTTAAGTACTTCATTTCAATTGTGAAAAATCATTAAGTATTTCCATAGCACATAATCGATATCTTTTAGTCAATCATGGTCGCCTTCGTCATTCTTGTTGTTAAGCTCACAAAAATTGATTGTCAGCTGTCTGGCGATCGTACCATTCGCCGATTTATTCCTTTTTCTGCACATTTCTCATCACAAACTGCACAGTATGGCGCTTCTTAGCTTTTACGCGGATTTTGATCAACTAAAGTGAGTTTTTAACAAGATTTGAGTGTAATATTTTCATTTTAGAATGCCTGACTGTAGCGGTAAGTGAGTTATAATTTACTAATTTTATCACTATAATATGAATTGTATAAAATATTCTATAGCGTTTTTCAACCTTTAATTATAGTTAAAAAAACATTAACCAAATGAATATAAACTCGTAAAATATCAAATTATCAGAGCATTACAAATGTATTAAAAATTGTTTCCAATAATCCATCAAAATTAATTTCAAATTTTCATACGCAAGCACTCAATATAATAAATTTTTTTCTAAATTAAATAATTTTAATCGTTGTTTTTCCTGATTCACTGAGTTAATTTCACCAGTTTTGAATTCTTCGACTGATGAGATCTAAAAAATACTGGAAATAATTAACAGTAATTAATAACTTAGAACATATTAAAGTTTTGAGCATATTCTATTCCCTTTTTATCTTAATTGTTCCTAGAGCCTGAGAATTAATTTTAATTTACTTATAACTAGCACCATAAATAAAGTCCTATTGAGGATACGAATTGGACAATAGGATGCAGAGCTTTCAAATTCTAGTAATTTAAAAAAGAACAAAGGCATTCATCTCCGGCTTTTAATAATGATTTAACTGTAATCTTTGGTTCTGATGATTATAGTCAAGGAAAAATCCTATCTTCATTTCGTTAAGCAGTCTTTAATTCGGAATAAATATATGAAAGTACACGACCGGCAGCGCAAAATGGTTGAATAGCCAATTTGTTCTTTGTTTGTTTGTAGAATCTGAGGAGGAATTTTATAGTCTTCGAAGCTAAAAACAAGAGTCCTCATCTGTTAAACTTAATTTGTCTACATAAACAAAAGGCCGTACTATGAATACAATTTGGGGAGGATTATATAGCTTCTAATATAATATCTATTGTAGGAATGCGAAAGGAGAACTGGAGGATTCCAGTTTTGAAACTGAGATTCAAATATAGCTTCAGTTGTGATTACGGTCTCTTTAACCTTAGCTTATAAGAGCGTTCTGTTATGGTAAAGTAGCCCTAATCCCGATAGTATAACTATTTTAGTGGACAGTTCAAATTAGGCTAGGCGTCCTCTCCAAGAACTAATAATCCTTCGTAAGGCTAATGGGTTGAGAACACCTAAAGTTAAGTAGGACTCCTTGTATATCGGTCGATTGGAAGTGAATTATAAAGAAGTAGGAAGAGGAATTGGAACAAAGACAAAGACGTCAGTACTAGGCGAGGACAACCAGGACTTCGATAAACAGACTAAGTATAACTAATTTTATCCAATGCGAGTCATTTGTGATTATAGAATGAGTAGCCACTCAAAAGTCACCAGCTGACATTTAGTTGTGTCATTCAGCAATAGAGACGGAATAGACATAAGAGTCAATGAGTGCAGGTACAATAAAATTATTTGTTTCACTAATAAAAATTTACTGATATGGTCATCTCTTTTAATTTATCATAAAATTTATACCTTTGAATGGCGAATTTTGTAGACTGGGTTTACTAAGTAGCATAATAGTATATTTTTTTGACAATGAGATAAGTGAAATTGCATTTTTCAGTCTTCGAAGTGGCTTGAGAAGGGTAAATAACTGGCAACTTTAAACACTTAGTGAAATAGGAAAATGAGCTTAAAACCCCGGCAATTTATCTTACTTTAGCTCTTACGGAATATAAAGAGTAAGCACACATCTTAATATTTATTTAAAAAATTTAACATTGTTTAAATTTAATCCAGCAACATTTTTAAACAATTTTATTCGTTAATGATAACATTAATTTCATTTCAGGGTGGGTCGAAGGGTGAGTCGTATTTTTTAACTAATACATTTTAATAACTTATTGAATATTTTTAATTCTAGTATTTGAATTATTTATATTTCACTTAGTTTCCAAAGTCGAATAAATGAAACCAGTAGCAGGCGTTGATCTGTAAACGAAATAGAAGATTATTCCTGTTTTGGCTTGCCTACAGTTGACTTTTGTTTAATTCAAACTCCGAATCCGATGCAGATGCATGAGGTCTGTGTTGACTTCCGAATGTTCGCCATTATCCAAAAAAGCTGCGAAATCCCTGTGACTCTTCTTGAAAGTAAGATTGTCTTCTCTTTATCGATAAGATAATTTCTATTAATCTTTACTCTTTAATTTTATTGGTTTAGGCTCTATGCTAAGGAGCTTGCTTTGGATAGCAGGTGTCTGTTTTAGTATCTTGGAGACACTCTCAAAATATGGTCGGCATATGTAAACATGCTGTCACTGCGAGAGAAAGTCGGGTCTCAAGTATAAATGCAGCTCAAAACTTCCTGAGGACTCTTGCTCTGTCATTCACGTTGCATATGATATGGTATTTTATGTGTCGAAACCTGTCTCGAAATTAAAACTTGGCCTTGCAGTATTCCTAGCCGCCTATGTAGTCAACGTAAGTTCAACTTAATTTATATTAATCTTCGGACCTCTAGTCAATCAGTCGCAATTGTTTACCATATTTGCTTTTTCTATCCTCTCACAAATATTTTATTTACATTTCTCATTGTAAAAATTTATTGAAAACAACAGCATGTCTTCTTATCAGCTGAATAGAGAAGAGATGAAGAAAAAAATAATGAAACCCGTCGACCGAGTCTTTCTATCCTTTTACTAAAATGTACTTTTATGCCTGTGTCCACATTTCTGAAACGCTTAATGTGCATTATCTTTAAGTACATCAATTCCGAGACGTTATAAAATTTTTTAGAGCGTAAAACCAATGAAAGTCGGGAAAGTAAAGTTCAGTTGCGAATTATGGGAGAGGGTTGAAAAGAGAATGTCAAAAGAGTTTCCTCATTTGATTTTCAGTCTCAGGTTGCAGAATAGTCTCTTAATGGGGAGTTCGCTGCTTCAAGTTCCAAAATTCACCTTTCATAATCCGCTACCTCAAGTACTGATCAAATTGCTATCCACAATCTGTGGCGCTAATTGACCGTCATTTCCTCTTTCAGCACCAAAAGAGCAGTACAGAATTGTATGATCTTTTTTGGTATCATCTTACCATAGCAGAGATCAATAAGCAGTGTTTACTCTAATCAGAAAACTGTACGAGACATGGAAACAAGAAAGATCTGGAAAGTTCTTCGTGATAATAATGTGCGTCTCTTTTGCCCCAATGTGATTATTCAATCACTTCCTCTGTTTATTTTCGGACTTTGAAAATGACTTCTTTAATCCACCTCGTCATAGATTTTAAAATGTTATTTGCCATTAAAAAGATATTTAGCATAGAGTAGTGACAAATACGTTGCAACAATAGCTAGAATAAGCTAAATTCGTTTAAATATCAGCGGATATTTAACTTGAATGATATATTTTTATATTTGTCTTGACAGAGCGAAAAAACTTTACAATTTCTCATCCTGGAGAAATATCTAAACTCTCAGAAAGTGAAAATTCATAAAGGAGATGTATGGCCACATTTGAAGAGGGAGTTGTAGAGTATTTAGATAGGAGAAATTCAAGTCACGAAATCAGGAGAACTCTACTCCGTTTGAGCCTCAGAATTATCAAGTTGTAGATATTCAGACTAATCCTTTCCTTTCATCATCTTCCTCTTCATAGGAAAATCTGTTCAACATGCTTTCATTTGATTTGGCAGCCATCCTTATGTCATATGGTTCTTATAACACTCATCCAGTGGACAAGGGAGACTAGTTACACAAAGTCGATGATACTGAGAAGCCACCCTACATAGTTCCTCTTTTTCCAGTCAGAAGTGATTGATGCTCACTCATTTGAGGAATAGAATTCTCATAACGTTTTATCCTCTAACTTTGGCATTCATTCTTCCTGAACATCTGTTTAACATCAGCTTGAAGTTATCTTAACCGCCTATTAATGAGTTCAGATTTACTCACTTTTAATCAATAGGAGTTTAATACCACTTTTGCTAATGTTTCACCTTCTCTGTAAAGCCTAGCCCATAGACTTAGTCTCCGTCTTTGTAGTTATGCAGAAATGCTTTTAGGAGATACCTTTCCTGCTCACTCGATTAACCTTGTGATACTTTTTTGGAGAGATATTTGATCCAGATCCACACCGACGTATGTCATGTCTTTTCCATTATACGATCTTCAAGGATATGTTAAGCCTTTAAAGTGGCAATTCCACTTGCCCAATCGACAGGATGAAAATGCACGGGCCATATGCATTTCAAGATAACCCCACGATCATTCGAATCCTGAAGGTCTCGATAATCTGACGTCCAAATCTTCATAGGTTATTCCACTCACTCAGATTCTTGGTTTGTCCAAATGATGTAAGAGAACTCCTAAAATTAAAAACATCAGTTTATCTTTGTGATCTTCTTTGTTTTAGATGGTTGAGAATGTCTAGTTTGAAGTCTCCTTTCATGAAAAGCTATTAAAAGTATTTATTAGAAGACTTTTTCGCAAGAATTTATAATTGTTCCCCTCGACATTCTTAATGGCACATTTTACGAACTATTATCGATGGGAAAAAATGGTGCATCTGGGACCTCATAGGTTTATAAAACTGAACAGTCTTCTCTGCTCTATTTCCCATGTCTAGAGATAATTTAACAGCATCCTTTTAACCATCATTTGGATAATAAATTTAATAAAGTTTGTCTTTTAAGTTCTCTTAATTTTATGGAGGTCTTCATGACTTTGCTACTGCATTACTATATCCAAATTTAGATCTTCCAGGAGGTCTGTCACCTTCCATAACTACCACTTTAAGAAAACCAGAAACAAATCTGACTTCCAGTACTTGTAAGTTGTGATATAAGATTAAGAGGTAACTCAAATTTTCACATAAGAATAACCACCTTCTGGGTGTTTCATAGTGAGAGAAGTTTGCTTAATTAAGGTCTACTCTGAAGCTAAGTTAGATCAATGAAGACTGCTGCTGAAATCTCGAAATGATTTAAGCGAGTTGATTTTGCCACCGAGCAGAAAAGCGCACCACATTTTAGAAGTAATATTACTTTAAACTGACATTATTAAGTAAAGCGGAATTTAAATGCGCGGCTGAATATTAAAATATCTCGAAATGGCTGTATACTACTATAACTCACTCATTTTTCCAAAATCTAGGCATTTATTTGTAATAGATCAAGCAAATGCACCGCTGAGATGGCCCAATTGTATATGTATGACTGTCTTGCTTGATCTCTTTTTCATTTGCATTAAAACAAACCATCTACTTCAAAATTTTTGCCAAAAAATTAAGTTCCAGTGGCATTCTGACTTTATTTACCCATAAGGTGACCAAATAGTTTCTATCGCTAATTATTTATTGTGCAACAAGTGAACTCCATTGGCTAAATGAAAATTCTTGTTGGATAACGGAATTTCTTTCTTATAATCCTGCCAAAATCAAGACTGATCTGTGGGATTCGAAATGAAGGGAAAGTTCTTATACGATTATGACCTTCAAAAGGAAGCAGTAAAAGTAATAGTTGAAAAATATTTAAAAATATAAGACGAGAGCATGAAAAGATCTTTCAAATGGTCTCTCATTGTTTGAAAAGCTATGCTTCCTTTATTCCTATTTTAAGCATTTCAGAGTTGTTTAAGTTTAAAAGGGATAAAGACTGAGAAAATTTTAAAATTAACGGCACTGTCCTTAATGAATTTATAAATATTTTTTGTTAATGTGTGACTTCATTTCTTACCGCTACTCATTCGATTACATGCGACTTTGTAACCCTTCTCGCTGACAAGATAACTATTACTACTCACAGTAAACTTGTTATTAAACTCTCTGTATGAAATTGCTGCCCAGCTACGACCACTTGGGTTCTTTAAGCCATCACTTACCATGAAGTGTCAATCTGTAGGTCCTCTACCTTCGGTTTGGGGAAGTGGGCGGTGTAATGCCATTAAAAATCTGTTTCTGCTACCAGTCAATTCCGTTATTTTCTCTCATCTTTGTTAATCGATCCGAGACCTGAGCGCAATACAGATACGGCAATCGACAAAATAATTATGTTTCTCTTGGAGTGAACACTATAAACCTTCGGCTGTCTTAGTTCTGCTTTGTTAAGATCATATAAACTCTTTAGCACCATATTTGATCATTCTGTTTTCTCAACCATAGAGGAAAAAATCAGTTGAAGGGGCATTTTTTAATCACCTAGGCAATGTACATCGGAATTCGTTCGGTAATTCAGGTGACGATTCAAAAATTTACATTTGGGAATGTCCAATTTTTCACCAGAACCCAGAAATCAAATGAATTAGGGGTCTTTTCGACCCCCAACCTTTTTTCCATTTAATGGACTCACTGTTGACCGATTTGAATCTCTTTTTCACACAGAAAAAGTGTAATTTTCACTTTGTTGCAGGTCATTATATTACTAAATATGAAATGCTTTCCCTCGGCGGCAGATACTTCATAAAACTCCTTTTACATGTATCAGCACCGGCTCAACATCTGTGAGTCGAACCGTTATTTAATTAGAGTCAGGAGCAGACCAACTTGAGATAAAGTGCACCACTCAAGGATTTTGTTACTAAGGCAATTCTCTACCAGATGTTTTTCTCCATCTCAGAACCCTTTATAATCTATATTAATTAGCCGCCTTTTGAGAATGCAGCTAGCATAAATTCATTCCCATAATAGAATTCCTAGACGGTTCCTTCAACTGGGCAAATGACACCTGGAAAATGGACATTGATTTTCATGAGCTAATTGAGTTCCCCGAAGCATAGTTACAAAAACCTGTATTTGTTATTTGGACATCTGTTGAGTCCAATGCTCACAGAGCACATCTAGACGTCTGGAAAAGTTTCAAATGTCTTTGCAAATTATTTTACTCTTTGTACTCATCTATGCATTTCATATTTAATCTTATTATTACTCACAGTAAGATACAAAATTTACAATTTTTAACTGTGGGAAGCAACTGAAGTTGGTCATTAAAAAGCCTTAAAATGATAACGTGGATGAAATCAAAGGAATTATGAAGATAACTTCAGGGCATTCGGGTCTTACTTTATTTGATTTTTGAATTCGGTTGTATTATATTTACTAAATGGGAAGCTCACGTACCAAAAGTCGAATTTCACAAATTGTTCCCCGGATTGCAGCAAATGCTTGTCTACGACGTCAAGTGCCTATTGGCCGGTTTTTTCTAAATCAAGAAGGATCTATCTTAATGCATCGATTAATTTTTCTTCCATTGAACGAAAAGGGAAAATGATCTTACGTTATATTTAGCAGCTCATAGTTTTAACTTCTTAGGGATGAGATGACTAAACGTTACTATGAGATAATATTATGCCACAAAATTTAATAGTCGATTTGCGAAGTTTTAAAGTTTGCGAAGAAATATTCTTTGAATTTTGGAGATCTTCAATATTATCATCGGCAATCTGTAGAAATGAAAATCATCATTTTACTCCAGCTGTTGACTATAAATAACCGAAAAAAGTAGCAAATATTTTCCATTAATTTAAATCTCATTTGCGAGATATTCCATTGGTGCTGGGAATTTAAAAAAGTAACAAATCATACATTTGCAGAGGCTATTTTGGTAATAATAAAGGAAGAGCTAATGGATTTTTTATTTCCTTTATATTATTAGAATTTACTTAGGGATCTCTGTTATGGTGAAATTAAATCAATTTCCTCCTGCCGTGGTAGTCATTCGAATAAAAGCCAACGGCTCTGTAATCCTAAAACTGAGAGTGACACCATCACCCAATCGTTTATGCTTAGTCGAATTGGGTGTATGCTTCCTGAACTCAAACGAATTTGAACTTGATGAAAAGTTAGATTAAAAAAATCAAATGAACTCAAACCTTTGATCTTGAATACCAACATCTACAACAATTTTCACGCATTTGCCTTAAACTTTTTGGCACTTACAAAGCTCTCCCAAAAATCTATATGAATGAAGGTCCTATCCGCAATAGGAGCTATGGTTAAATTTTCAAGGCATCTCCCTTTTCTTCTCGATAAATACTTACTTTCTGTCCAAACAGTAGGTTTGACGTGAACTTTTGTACAAATAAACTAAATGAACATAATATCTTATCGATTTCTGTTGCGCGAATTATGCGGATGCCAAAATGCTCGTCTGTTAAGTCAAAAGTTACTAGATTGAAACTCAGGTACTCATCCACTACCACGAATGACCAATTACACTGATTAGATCTAGTCAGTAGGAGGAGTTTCCCATCGGCTCTATTGCAGGAGATATTTCCTCTATCCAAATCAAGTGATAAGAGTACTTTTCTTAATGAGTTTGGGAAGTGTTATCAGCTTATATTATTGACAGTTGCATAAATCTGTTGTACTTATAAAGTTCCAGTAGTAGTGTATGCTTGACTAAGGAAAATAGGCGATTAAAACGCAAACACATCTTACCATTACTTATCAGTTGAATAAATAGAGATATGATCGCATTAATATTGAACCTATGAACAAAATGATAGGAAGTAAGTAAATTCTGAAATCGAGCCTTTGGAAAAATGGTACATTATAACCAACCGGAAATGAATTTTTCACTCAAGGTAGGCTCCTTTCCGTGCAAAATCTGTATTAAAGAAGATGTTGTGACTTTTTCGTCTACGCTATTTGCTACTGTGATTCGCTTATTGATTTTTTTTAGCCACTCCTATTAGAGACTGATTTGATTTAATGTGAGTGGTTTTCACTTGGCTCGTATATTCTTGCCGGATTTTAGTTATCGATTAGTCTGTGACTTTATTCCTGATCGGAGTCATCTGTCATCATGATTCTCAAATTAATTTTTATACTATTTATTATCTTATTCGCGAAATTGCGCCTATGACGCATCCTACGGTCATTAAAGATCTAGCTTGCAGTACTTCAGTTAGAGTTCCCCATCTTGCATTGGCATCTTTCATGCTAGGACTTATCCTATAGAGAATTATTCAGATGTTTGAACCAGTCTCCAACATTCATTGATTACAAATTGTTTATTAGAATATTTTATTTTAATGAGAGAGTATTGTTCAGATGCGGCAAATACACCAGATGAATAAGTCAGCATGAAGTGTGCGTAAAACGCTATAAGCATTAAACAATTCCTTCTTCCGAAATTTGTCTTTTGCATAAATCATTCATGGCAGGGCATTCCTACTCTCTCTCTTGTCTCAAATAATCTCCAACAATTGTGGATTATTTAGTTGTTTAAGTTAATAGTCTAATGACAAATTTTAAAATGTAAAAATTTAAAATATAACGCTTAAAGTCAGGAATTGGTTAAACTGGCGGGGGTATTGTGCTGTCGCGAATCAGTTGAGTTAGATTGGGGGGAGGGAGAGAGGGGGATATTGCATAAAAGGTAGCTCAGCTGTGCATTCGTTGATTACTACGCATACTAATAAACTCGATAAGCTCTCTACCTACTCAATATTACCATAAAATGATAAAGCTACTGGGAAAGTTGCAGAATTGCTGATTTGCTCTCTTGCACATTTTCTCTACCTGTAAGCACGCTGAAGTAAGATTTTGAAGTTGACGCGTGCGCGGAAACTTGTTATCAAGCAGTTTACCTCGAAGTAGATGTGGTTGATGCAGCTTAGTTTTTAAAAAAAAAATAAGTACATATTTGCAAATTGTAGAATGACTTATGACTAGAAATCGATATCTGTAGTTGGATGCGTTCATTTATATATTTTATCGATTTGATTTTAAATTAAACTTGAATTTAGTTTTGATATAAGAGTTAAATTAATCATGGTTTAATTATAATATTATTAGATTATAACAGCAAGGCAAATGAGTAAAATTTTTTATTGGAGGAAGCAATTGAAGCCGGTTAACATTAAGTCAAATAAATGATAAGGGAGAGTGGATCAAAATGTCTTGAGGGTAAATTGAAGGTATCAATGTGTCCTAATTCATTTTTTGGATCCGGATTGCACAATGATTTACGTTCTAAAATACGTATTTCAAAATTTGATTCCTGGACTGATGAGCAAATTTTTATCTACGATTTCCAGTATTTAATAACCGGTTCTACAATTGTGATGGTCGGTCTTCCAACTTAAATTCATTTTCTCTTTCAAGGATAGAAAAAGTGGAATCAGTATTAAAATAAAATATTTTACGTATTTGAATTGCTCAGTGTATGATATGGTGTGGATCCGAAACCCATACATACTCAACCTAATCTGCGAGTCCTGAATCTCTGTGAATTCCAAAAAATTCAAACATATAGAAATAGGTTCAGTTGTAATTATCAAATAATAATGTCATTTGAAACATTATATAATAACAAACCTGCTGAATAGAGCTTTTTTATCTTGAGCAGAGGAGGAGCATCCTGAAACCTGTCGTATTCTGCTAGACATCTCTTGCACAAGTTTTAACCAGTATGCTTGTTTATGTGTCTCTCTGGGCGTACACCTATGAATATCGAGCCCAAAATCGCTAACTTGGCAGACCTGGGTTCTGATCACAAAGTACAGCTAGAAATGTCTTAATTCAGAAGATTTTAATATAAGATTGAGTGAACTTATAAAACTAATTTCCTTCCAAACTCTCCGAATAGGAATGAGACAGTGTCGGTGAGGGAATGCTGCATTTAAGAGTCGACTGTCAATTGTGGTTCTGTGGCATGCGTTAAGTAAAGTAGGAAAGTGATAACCTGCTTAAAGACCCAGAAGGGTGAGTCATATACACAACTTTTCGAAGACGGTAATAAGGTGGATTAAGATATCAATAAGCGCGAATCATGATAACAGATAAAGTAGATTGGAAATACGGTTACCACGAATCTATGTTACGGTTTATAAATATAAAAATCTCAATGGACCAATTATGTATTTAAGAAATATAAGAAAAGAAATCTCTACATGGTCTGCTCCAATTTGTTGAACGCAATTTGACTGGCTATTCCGTTCACTTATACACCCATGTTCATTATTCTATGACTTTTGAACTCATAACAATTGATACGGAAGTGTTGTTATTGATGTGCTATCTTGCAGTTGTCTGTCTCCTTTGATAGTTAATAATTAGTTAATAATTTATTCGCTATTTTTACTAAATCATTAAAAAGGGTAAGACAATATATCGATTAGTTTGTACCTCCGTCTGACCTGAGGTCATGGATTAGATTCTCAAAGGTGGATGGTCAATAATGGTGCGAGAAAACTGATTAAGAGGTAGATATGAATATGCGGTTAATTCATCAGAGAGACTCCAGAATGCGGCTTCCCTAACAAAGATGACAGTTTAAAAAAGGCCTGAGTTAAATCTAGCAAGCTTTGATTTATTTAAAATACCGCTGCTAATGCTGATGCATGTCTGAGCTAAAAATGAGCCAAAGTGGTATGACCAACTGAAGCCCAATCTGTGAATATCTCAGGCAGAAACTCACTGAAACGCAGAGTTGAAATAATAAAGATTGTGATTTCGACATCCTACAGTGATTAATTCTCCCTAGAGAAAGTGGATAGCTCAATACTTTCAGAATTCAAATAAAGTAAGGCGCTTAACATTCACACTTTAAGATATGTTCCTATGGAACATTCCAATTCCATTCCCTGCTGGATCATGTTCTATTGCATGCGCTCAGATGCTATTTCACGCTTAAAACTGACTAGCGTTTTTTTGGTATTTTCATGGGTAATCAGTACAATTAGAGCACGTGCACCGGTGACGCAGTGGTTGATGTGCTTAAAGGTCAGGAGATTAACGTCCGTTACTGCACTTCTAGTGGTATGGTTGATCAACCGCTCTCGTTAATTCTGAGTGAAAGAATGTAGGTTACTCATTAGACCAGCTCCAAGACACCTTTCCTTTACTCAAGTTAGTTTTTTTTAAGACTTCACCTAACTGTCTACAGTGTAAGCTTTACGGTTCCAAACGGACTGGTTTTAAAAAAAATATAAAATACAAAATTATTTTCAATTAGATTTAGCTTAAATTAACAAAAAGACTAACATATACATAAATTAGCAGATAATATTAATTTAATAATTGGATTTTAGCATTTTAAAAATGTTTAAATATTTAATATTTGTTAACTAACAGTAATCTTATATGATCGTACCGCGTTTACTATTAACTAAAATAACAGAATATGAACTTCAATGTAATAGAGATTTCTTCATTAAAAACTATTTTCAAAATATTTGTATTCAAAAAGAAATTAAGCAATTGATTTAAAGATACGTCCACCATAATCCAGAAATAAAAATTGTCTATTCATTGTTGATAGCAAGGCTTCTAATCAAGCTGAACCATATCTGCGTATGCTTAAAAATGCCTTTTTAATGATTGGTTAATTGGCTTCATTGGCACGCGCTCGCTCTAGCACCATCTACCAATCAACTTGAGATCTTGACAACTAGTGCAGACTACATTAACCAGTGAACTGCCGGCAATTGTCGATGTGACCAAGGATTGGTTAATGCGCGAGGCACGCACGCGATGTACGCGCCCAGGCTGAAGCCATGATTGACAAGCCCATTAGTAAAAACGCCAGTAGCTTGGAGTAGCTTTTTTCGACTCGATCCATCCTTCTGTCGTGAGAAATTTTTAGTGCCTGTGTGAGTATATGGACGAGGAACGTCAAATTATTACTATGAATTGCGTTCCGAGTTGCCACCACCAACAAAATTCCCCCCTAACCTACGCCTGCAGTAATACTAGTAATAACAGCACAAGTAATCCTAGTTGCTATTCTCCAAACGTAAATGAAGTCTCAGACCCTCAGGATATTCATATGAATTCTGCCACTTCAATGCAAGACCTCACTGGGTAAGTTCACCCTATTTTGAAAAAAATAGCTGATTTCAACTTTTTGTCCTGTTCATTTTCCCATATCTTATTAATGGTGCGGAACTTTAGAACGGGCCCAGAAAGGAGACTTGGGCTTTCGGAATTGTGTAACAATACCACTTCTGTCATTTGTGTGCCTTCCCTTTTTTACTGTCCCCATGTTTCCCACTAAGCCGACAAAATGACTGACTCTCGACCCAACCACAATTCACCCAATCTATCGAAGAAAATTATTATAGGGATGGCTAACAGATGTGTTGACAAAAAATTAGATCATTACACGTGTGGAAAGCCTAATGACACCTGGGCTATACCCATGTTTCATAGGAGCCCAAAAATGTTTATTAAACATGAACTTCCTTATTTTGGTAGATTCTTATTTGTTAATGACCCTTGTGGTCGGTGACAACATATTCTCCAACAACTGATGGACCTCTATAAGAAATACACCTTGTCACTCTGATAGGAGAAATTATGTGGGATTGACAGACTCTGCCGGAAGTTGTCGAGCTTGTCAATGATTTTGTTTAAATTGAGATCTCTACTCCGAAAGGAAGTTTTTTAAGTACCGTATGTTTAGTCATCTAAACAAATGAGCATGGTCAGAAATTAGGTTTTCTCTGTTCGTGTTTACATCCACTTGTTTATCAGCCAAGGATTCATATAAACACTTCTCCGAAAATACTCTCCAAGAGATGACAATTCCATTCAATAGAAAACCTAGGCACCAATTAGAAGTCAAGGCCAAAGTAAAATACTCATGAATTAGTAAGAGCCTTCTTTTTAGAAAGTCGACACTCAAGCTCGCACATGAATATTGTCGTGATTGACAGTTGAGAGTTGGTTGGTGAACCATGTTTGGTCATGTCTAGACAACCAGGTGAATTCGCGAAGAGGGTACTTAGATGGGGGGTAGAGCTCGCATTGGCACTTGGAAACACGCCTGACTTTTTGTCACTTCAAACCAGTTTTCGCCGGTCTGTGCCCAAAAGCGTTCAGATATCATTTGACATCAAAATAATTGTACTATTTTATCATTCCTTTAAGTAGATCTGGCTGATCTAACTTATCGTGCTTTCTGAATCACTTCCGTCAGGAACTGCTCAACTTTTCTGTGAACTGCGAAGCTGATTAAAAGCTCTCTCAATCAGTATGATCTATCAATTCATTTTAGTCCCTTATTTATTGTAAAAGACCTGACCAATTTAAGTTCCCTGCGAATCTCGATTTTTTCACTCGAGTTTCCCAATGAAATTTAGAACCAGAATATTCGATTTTATTGAAATCGCATGAGTCTATAAAAGCGCGAAATAGAAGTATATAATCAATTTTTCTCGAGTTGGTAGAAATCAGTACTCATTGATTCAATAAAGTATCTAGTAATGCTGATAGAAAAGCTTGCATTTTATTTATTTAGAAATTTAATGGTTGAAATTTTTTGCGCAGATTGTGGGCAATTAGAAAAGTAATTTGTCCGTCTAATGAAAAGGTTCTATACAAACTGTTTTCTGGCTCTTGCGCACACCTAATGTCGACAGCGGGAAGTTAAAGCGACACTTGGGGGATGATTGACGTACAGACGGACGGAAGGACTTCCGAGTCGTCAGGACGAGATGTCAATCAGTGGAGTGGATGGCGTGTGTTGTTTTTCTTTCTTACTCACACAGGAGGCCAACTTTAGAGATGTTATCGACCTAGAGATTGCGTGCAGGGAGGCTAAAATTGTAAACATCTACTGTACCTAAGTTACTACCAATTAACACCAGATGGAAATTAAAGGTTTATTTTGTTCCTCTCCCTAAACATTTTCTGATCGAGGAAGTTAAATCTCATCATTCAGGGTAGATATTACTGAATATGGGTGTAGGGGAAATCAGTAGCCTATACATTTTGAATAATAAGCCGCATATAAGTACTGATGTGGCATGTTTTCTGCACTAAACTTTGTAGGTTATTGAGCAATCATTATAGAAAGAGGTCACAAGATCAAATTATAGCAAGCATTCATTTGCCTATACACTCAACTTATTTCATTCTCTGTTTTCTTTCTAGAATTTCTGCAATGAACAATTTATTCGTCCAAAATAGCAACCAATCCCTGGATGCCCAGAAGAGAATGATTAAAGAGTGAGTATTTATTTTCCAGCGAATAAATTTTAATCTGTTGATAATTATTTATCAATTTTGACTGACTAGGCTATCAGTGATGGGCGTTAGTAGATAGAACTCAGTTAGTAGGGTGGAGGGAGCAAAAGAAATGGGGCGGAGTAGAAGAGGGAAGACGGGGGAAGTTTTGCCCCTATTCCCTAGCCTGAGACATGCATTATGCTCAATACCAAGGAGCACAGCAAACAGTAGGAGAACCCATTAGTTGTCATGGTTTTCCATGTACCTTATCAATTGCCAGTCACGAAAGTCCTTACTCTTAGCAATTCTCCTCCTCCTTCTTGTCATCTGAAATCCTGTCCAAAGTATTTATTTTTCTTAAAATAATTATATGTTAATTTATTATTTTAGGCATCCTCTCTATCCCCTTCTTGCTGTCTTATTTCGACAATGCGAAGCTGGAACTGTCCGGCCTTGTTCACCTCCAGCACTGGATCTATTCAATGAAGAACTGCGTATATTTATCGATCGCACGACCTCATCCTTAGTGAATAATCAACCAATTAAAAGGTCCCAATCCCCTCAACAATCTCGACTGAGCCATCTTCAAACTAGCTCTTCAGATGATAAATCAAAATCCCATAATGATGATGCCAACCGGGAAGTTCCTCTAAATGTTTTTATGGCAGATCCGGAATTAAATGAATTAGTAAGAAGTACTGTGTTTAGATGGGATATACCAGAGCTTCGAAAAGTACTTAACGATTGATTTTCTTGCATAGATATTTCTAGCTGTTAAAGTTCTGCGGATTCATCTTCAGGAGCTTCACAAAGTGAATGAACTTTCGAAGGATTTTTGCTCACGATACATTACAAGTTTGAAGACTAAATTCCAGTCTGATTTACTTCGATTTCAAGGTGAGTGGCGGGATAAGTAGGAGGAGGAAATAGTTTTCTATTCCCCCCTCTAGTTAGTTAAATATTCTAATCTTGCATGATGGTACGTCTGCCATCAAACACGACACGCAATATGCCTCTCTCTGGCAGAGTGAATATGAGAGGCAGGGGCTAAAGCACGCGATTGACAAAGCCTCGCGTTGCTACCTTTTATCTCTACTCGTCTCTCTCAGTCACTTAATCAAGAATTCATCTACTGGTACACCACGCCTCCCCAATCCTTCCAATCATTATGCATTAATATTTTGAGTTCTTGCAGCGAAAATTTTTATTGTTCTCTCAGAGTCTAGGGAGGAGGGGGGGCTCTGTAGCATAGCGTGTAGTCTTTGAAAATCCTTCACGATTGAGACTGGTTTCATTAATAAATCTGGTAGAGGGAGGGGAGAGAATTCTTCGTATTCAAAAGTTCGTAAAATTCTCTTTCTATAATTAAAATGATTCATCTAAAGCACCCTGGTTCACGTGCGCTTTAAAATGACGTCATAAATGTTGAGCCTGTCAATCAAAGCTTGAAGTTTGTGTGTTGCGATTTCAGACTCGTGACTCCCTCTAACTCTGTTCGATGTCTAACGTGTGTTTACGCTCACAAACACTTTTGTGTGCTGTGACACATTCGCTAAACGAAGTGTTGAAGTATTTTCTCCTAAAGTAGTATCTTCATTGCGAATTAAACTGACCAACACAATTCAAGGGATACTTATATGAAAATCTCTTTTTCGCCTATGAATGATAGTTCTCTAAAAGTGTGCTATAAAATTGAAAGTTCTGAGTACGCTAAATTACAAGAGAAGAATGTAATCATTATTATTCACAATAGTGTTAACAAATTTACAACCTTTTTTTCATATTATGGGAAAAAAATAGCCCAACAAAGAATGATATCGTGAGGGGAAGGGAGGGAGACAAAGCATTGTTCAACTTCTCATAGTGAATATAATGTACCTTGTAATTCCATTATTCCAGAACGCAATTCACGACATACAAATGTTGCTGACCAATTGTTTTCATTGAATGATAATCCGTCCCATTTCGATTTGGTTGTATTTAAATTTAGTCATTAGGTAGCGGAGGAGACAAGCAAGTAAATTCTAAGGGAAAATAAAATTAATGATGTTTTTTTTGCATTTTCAAATTTTTAACTATATATTTTCACCTGGTAGATTAGTCATTCCTTTTTAGATCAGGCAGAATGCTTTCATCCTCAGTAAATTCTAAGTTGACGAAAGTCACTTGAAGAAGTTTGGTAATCCGTTAAAATATGTTAAACCAAATTGATCGAAAACTGATTCATTAAGTTCTCTGTTGAAAACTACTTGAACAGGAGGAGGTTATGACGATCAAAGTTCCATTTATCAAAGAAAGGGGAAAGAAAAATGCCTGTGGTGCCTCTTTGTACTTTACATCTTAAGAATACTTTTAAAACACTAATTCTGGTTAAAAATTAGTTTTGAGAGTTGACTGTCGCTTTTATAAACCAAACTCTGTAATCCATAAACCAGTTCTAATTTGGTAGACATCCGAAGAAAGCGTTCATCAACTGTCACCTTCAAAAAGGTGAAGAGCGTTTGGTTAATATAAGCAGAGTTTTGCTGTTTTAATCCCATAATCTACATTCTTCTACGTCCTCTAGTGACCTTGTTTCGGATTGAGTGTATTACTTTCTTATTTCTAGAGTCTATAATTTGTTGGCATTTCATATTTCAGTCTCAAATACTATATAACCGATTGAATTCAAACCCATTTAATAGAAAGTATTCAAAAGTGGGCTACCGCGGAGTAGATGAGCGTACTTTCTTCACTTTTCATAACATACTTATTAAGAAAAACCATATTCTAACAAATACCTATCCAAAGTTTTATATTATCAGCTAATACAAAAAATTTCCACTTAAAACAATGCTTTCTCTTATAGACAGTCCTTGATAGCCTGTATTTATGCATTATCTTTTTCCTCCTTCTCTTTAATCGAGAGATGTGCACTATTCCTGTGTATTTAAACAAACGCCACTTATTCAGAACCAGCCAGTTAACACGCTTGGACGAGTAGCGACAATGAAGTACAATGTAAAAGCAGTGGCAGAAAAAAATTATTTGAAGCAGCTCAATGTATGAATGTATGCAGTTTTTCAAGCTAATTTTACTCAACGTCCGCATGTATATTTTTTCTCTTTCCTTCGTTTCACTGGTATTGTCAAACTGTGGACTCATGAAAGCGAATCGTCATTCATATACACATATCAAAAGTCTGTTTCCATGGCAGAAAAGGAAGAGAGAGGGGTAAGGGTGAGGATGGAACTTCAAAAGAATACATTTTGCAGCTAATGAAAAAGAGGTAGTTGATAAGGGCATAACCCATTGCCAACTCGTAAAATCATACGGTCTTACTTCATCAGAGATACAGAGAGATGACTCTGATAAACACAGCCACTTGAAAATTTTAAAAAATAGAAAATATTAGCATTTTCTATGTAGTGATCCATTCAAATATATTACAGTTCTTCATTTGTATGTATTTAAATTCGTTGCTGTTTTTTTAATGTGCCCACGATAGTGCTAAGACTGAGAAAGGTGAGGGATCAAGAAACAGTGGGTACTGAAGTCGGGGCATCACAAGTTTTACTTTATTATAATTCTGGAAGTATTGAGTCATTCATAATTTCGTATGAAACACGATTACTGCGTAATATTCTGAAATTAAAATTTAGAGTCGGACTTTCAGTTTCATGAGTTGATTAAGTCCACAATATTTAAAGCTTCTTGATTTAATTCTGTTGTTTTCAATTTATTGAAATGTAGTTACATTCATAGCAAGTAACTGAGGTTAGCAAATTGCTATTTCCTTTTCTTGAAATACATTCCCCAGGATTCTGGAACTTGCTTCATTGGGTACTTCCGCTGGATCTCACCGAGTGATTTATTTAATTCATTTTTTAAATACATATTTCTTCCCAGTTTCTATAAATGTCAGGCTTCCAGTTAGAAGATTGAGTGTTACCAAATTAGGTAGGCATATCATGGCCTAGGAAAATCGTGACATCTTTACTAAAACTAGACAAGATGCTTTTCAATGAAATCTTATATTTTAAAATGGTTCAATTTCAATATTCTTCGTTAATTTTTAACTGGGGTATTCAGATAATAATAATAAAATGTTATCACAAAAGCATCTGAATTGGGGGAATAACAAACATACCAGTCAGGGGATGATCGGAGGGGCTCAATAAACATGCGGATAATGAAGTTAGGATACTCTAGTCTTGTTTTACTTGGAATCAGTAGCACAGAGTTGTGTGTATTTTTAAAAGGAGGAGAATTAGCATTGTGATGTCGTAACATTTAACCTTCATCACTCGACACCAAGTGCCCTCTAAGCTCAGAGCTCATTGACCGCTTGGTTTATTTCCGTGGTTGGTCATGCCACTCAATTTGTTTGCATCATTTTGCAGCCAAGAGCAAGTAGATGAGATTAATTGTGATACATTTAACCCTGCACACTCATTAAAGCTCATTCAAGGTAAACTGATTAAGATATTGAATTTTTCATTCATTGATTATAGATTCGGAACCTTCATCGCCAACAGGATCAGAAGGAACATCACCATTTGGAACTGGATGCTATTCAGCACGATTTCCATCAGGGCCTGGAGAATATTCCAGATACAGCTTGGGAGGATTGTTGGTAAATTTTTCCCTGGAATTGACAAACCATTATAGTCGATTCGTGTTTTGAAAATAGAATTTTTTTAAGAAAACCATTATTCCGTCGTTTAAATGCATCGTACGGTGTGCAATGATTTCAAACAGACATAAAGTCCGATATTTTTGTTGTAGGCATATAATGGTAGTGCAGATAATGGAGTAGGAAGCGGAGAGGGAGATGCATATGGTCCAGGAGGTACATTTGGGGACGCAGCGTGTTCAGAGAATTCAGAGGCTGCTGGCTATCAGCCTGGCTATATAAACGAGTTGAAAATGAACGGCTCTGGAGGCTTTATATCACCAGGAGCACCCGGGGCTTCCTATTTCTCAAATCGAGTCGCGAACTCCCTCAATGGAATGGACGGAGGTCCTAATTCTTCAAGGACAAAGAGGGGAGTTCTCCCGAAACGAGCAACCCAAGTTATGAAACAGTGGCTATTCCAACATCTTGTGGTAAGTTGCTCTAAGTTTCCACGCTAAAATAGACTAAAAAATGTATCAGTAGTTAGTAGAAAGAGTGAACAGGAATAAAAGTGATTTTATTTAAACAAAGAAGGAAAATTTCCCTTATGTGAGCAGTCAGTACTTCTCATTAGGAACTCATAAAAATTTCCAATTCTCACAATCATGCTATTATGTAATACTTTGATGGCTTTCTACATATGGGTGTACTAATGGCAAACTTTCAACAGTTCCGTTGCATTTGAACTAAACGGCTCGAATAAAAAGTGTACTTCAAACTTAAGAGATCATAAAGTTGATTAAAACAGCTAAATTTAGGTTATTAATTATTTTATCGTGCATGGTATGCATGAGTAAGCGTATTGCTATTTATTTAAAATAAAAAAATGAAGAACTAATTATAGAAAATCCTTTTTAGTCACTTTGAATGAGAGATTATATCAAGCATACGAATTGTAAAGAGGGTATACAGCTTTCGATATTTACTAAGGAAGAGTTAAAATAAACAGAAGACTTTCAGACGTCAAAGATACCTGTTGCGGTTAGAGCCTCTTCGATCTTATAACCTCATTTCTCTCGGTTTTGAGCATAGCCTTTAAGGAAAATGGATGAAAATTGTAGTAGATGTCGATTTTTATGAGTGAGAATCTGCATTCATTTGAAATCAAATTCGTCGGAATGCGGAAGATAGTGTACTCCCGACTTCATTAGATTAAAATTACACTGGGTGGTGACGCCACTCCTGTCTCTAGAGTTATGGAGCCGTCAACTAATTTAAGTTTGTGAAATTTTGCTTTCTAATAGCCAATGCAGCATGAGTTAACATGAGTTTACTAATAGTTCTAGGAAAACTTCAGTTACTGCCAGCTTCGTAGATCAAATGATGGTCACTTTTGTTCATACTCAAAAATGCTGGAAGAATAAATATACTATCTGAAAATTTGACTCCCATTTACATAATATGTACAGGATTTTATTCATAGTATAATAACTCGCTTATGTTTGAGAAGTAACGCATCTTAATGCTGAATTTGACTTTGAAGAAAGAGTTATTATTCACTTACTCATGTTGCCTCTATCGACCAATAAAGTCTCACATTCATTTCTCTGTATTCGCAATTTTACTACGCAATACACTGGGGCTATCAAACGCGCAACACTATCCTCTTTTTAACTCCGCTTCAATGGGTAGTCCGCTTACTAGAGCAGAGTGGACATCATGAGTACAACATCGTCCCAAAGAGTCGACCTAGTTCTGTTAGTCCCATTCTTTTTTCACTTTCATTAATTCGGTTTAATGTGGAATAAATTGAACTCCCTTTACTTGTCGACAATGGTTGTACATTAACCTCATTAGAAATTAAATAAGGGTCTAAGTAAGGGAGAAGCCGCTATTTCTGAGTCATAGTAGGCTTGTTTGTTTATGCATGAGAATACTGTCTTGCGTGCAGATGTTTTTCCTTCAACTTTCGCGCTATATGAAGGAGTCTTGATGATTTTACTTTGTTCATGGTTTTTGAAACTCCGACCAACTCGCAACTGCACAAACACACAGTGCGTCATTATTTTGCGATTGCGGGTGTCAACAGGAATTGTGTCTTGTGACTTATCGTCTCCCCCACCCCTCCTCCTCCCCAATTTAATACCCCTCCCCTACTATTACCCGCCGTCGCAATTGACTCTGGTTTTTGGAAGCTCCGGTCAATCTGATTATCACCATCATCCATGAAGTCGAACGAGAATCAACAAGAATGACGCCTCATGGGGTTATCGAAATCTAGGTTGCCAAATAGACTTTCTCTCAAATTAACCTCTAGCATTAGTATATACTTCTTAATTGCACTTTATTTAATTTGACATGGTTGCTTCAATGTTGGCACTAATATGGGTCACAATGTGTGCCGTTGTTGCAGGAAATATATAATATATTAATCTGAGGTAAACAACGTAATATAATGCATACCAATAATGAAATTTATTAGCTCATATTTGAATTAAGCAAGGTTCGGATGAAAATTGTAATTTTTGTTATCAGTTTTCGCGCATGAAGGTGGTAGTTTTTTTAGCAATTCTAATTAGATATTTTAAAAGAAAAAGTTAGAGGTGCGGCAGAATAACTAAATGGAGATAGATATTAGATTTGTGAGTTCACCTTCTGCTCCGTTTTTCAATTTCGTTACGTATTTGGGAATTTATAAGTTTTCCAGTGACAAAATTAAGAAAGACAATTTTGGTTGATAAGTGAGAAATCTCATAATTTATTTAATCAATCTAATTTTGAATGATTCATTTTTGCTCAATGGGAAATAGCAATAAAAATAGATCTTTTCATTTAATTATGAGAGAATACCTATCCTAACTTTTTTCCCTAATAATCAATAACAGTAATATCAATAGCTCGCTTTTAGGGTCTTAATAATTCCCAAAGAGATAGCTTCACAATTCTAGCTTGGGCAAAGGGATAGAATTTTGTAATCCCCAGGTGAGAAACCCTCCTCTTAATTAAGGAAAACCCAACCAGGACGAGTCGCTATTGGGCCCATCAAACATCCAGTCTAAAACATTAATAATATTAATCATTTTCCACTTTATAAGAAAAAGCTTTTCATTTTTAGAGCGATTCCTGCTTAAACACTTTAAATATCTTTTGAAAATCCACGGCAAATTTCATAAAAATCAGTTTTGCGCTTTTGGAATATTATTCCAAAATTTATTTATAAAAGGAAAAATATGATAAAACTAATTAAAATTATATATTTCAGCAGAGTCATATTTCTTAGTTGAAATTTACAATCACGTTTCCTACAGTGTATGATTAATACTTTAAGTTAAATGCAAAGAAAAATGAAAAAAATGATGAAATTTGTGGTTTATTCGATATTTCAGCTATAATATAATTAAAGTTAAATTTGGGTCGCTTTACTAAAGCTAACTCCAATTCATTCCATCTTCATTATTTTGTAGTGAACGTTTTTCCTTAATTAGACGACAAATGAGAGTGAAATGTGAAGGTTTTCTAAGAGCTGTATTTGCGATTTGGCGACGCAATTTCCACGATAGACGTTCTGGGTTCTCAGCTTCTATCATAACCTACTTTTGAATTTAATAAGATTTAGTAGTATATACCTAATCACACCTCATTTTAAGGCATTTTGGTTGGCGTTTCTCAGTCTCGAGCATAAATGTAAATCAAATTTGAATAAAGATATGAGTAGGATCACACCTTTTTCCTCAATACACAATACGGGGTGTTTCAAACTGAAGCTGATGTACTATTGTTAGCTACATTGCTATTAGAACTAAATCTTACGAAAAGTCATGACCAAATTTCCTTGAACGTCGTGGAATTGAAGTCATTCAGGATCTTACAAGAAATTTGAACCAGGGAACATTAGCTAGTCTTCTCGTCGGTTTGAATAATTTAGAGATTATCAGGTGAAATTCCAAGCAATCTCCTTTTCATCATTCTATTTAAACTTTTAATCGCTTCAGCTGTCCGTTGTACTTTAATCCGATCTGATACAGCTACTCCTCAATGAATAGTTTTTATTATACTATTTCACTGGTATCCTCCTAATGATTCAACATATTTGTTATTGTATTAAACATTTTATCGTAAAAATCGTTATCTTCTTAATCGTCTATCGACTGTCATTGTATATTATCTTACCACGGTTTCATGGCTGCTCTCACTTTTGGAAACCCTCATACCATACCTGGTCTCTTCTTGTTTACTACCATCGACAGGGTCTCAAAACAGGTGTTTTCAAATCTCTGCAAACGAGCTTTGATTTTGTCGGTGGCCGTTGCTTCAGTTAATCTCATTTCGGTCTAAAAATCACATATCCAATATCTCAGATATTTGAATTCCCTTATTAATTTGAAATAGATCATAAGTGAGTAATAGTTAAATACTCAGGGCTGGAAAAAGGCTTGAATTACGATAGAGAGAGAAGTAAAGCAAAACTAGTTCGCATACGCCCAGCGAGATGGTTATGATATTGCTGCTGATGATTTTCAATGATTGACATCCTGAACGGAGCGCTCACAATTTGAGAATGGTCCACACATGGCCGAGAAGTAGAATGTACGCAGGCAGGCGGAGTGACCATGCATACTTGTGTCCCACATCCGTTAGACCCTGTCAGTCATCTCTACTTATGCCCCCGTGAGCCTGTCCATTACAATCTCACACACGCTAGCTAACCATCTCTCTAAATTGCAATCATCACAATCACACGCTGATAGTTTCGTCTGGTAAATTTGTTAAACAAAACCCCTTCACCGCTAGCCAATGGTTTTCTCAATTTTCGGTCTTTGAAATAGGACCAGCGTTTCGCTTGTTTTCGAATAGGGCGAAACCATTATTGTTATACCGAAAAGGGAGGAGGAGAAGAAGTGAAGCGAAGCGATAAAGAATGTCCCAACGGTCATCTAGTATCATTTTTGGACACGCTGGCATCTTACATTACGTGATCAACAGGAAAATTATTTTATTATGGGAATTTGTTGATGAGATATTCGATAATACGTCTGCCGTCTAAGAACGAGAATGAGTGATGTATCAGAAGTAAATTGCTGATATTTAAGTTATCGATAGATACACGCAGAGATCAAACTGATGAAATGACGAAACATGTATTCAGCCTCAATTTTTAGGGTTATAATTCGCATCTAAAAATGCTAGTTAGGCTTGGAAAGCGCATATTTGAGCTGATTTTCGGTATTATTTACTATTTTTAGATAGGACAACACAGTAACTTGGTTTATTTATAAAGTTAACATACATTATGTAAAGCGGACAAGTGGATTCAGAGAAGGTTATATATTTTATTTTGCATCATGGAAAAGCATCAGGACACAGAGTACAATAAAGGGATAAGGGAAGCTTGTCATCTTTTCATTATATATTTTTAACTAGGAGAACATCTTTTGTGACTTTCCATTTATTTTCGAGAAGTTATTGAAGTCATTCATTTAAATACAACAGAATCGATCACGCTTTTCTTCACATGTAAATAGATGCCCCTAAATATTAAATTACAACCCAATTGATGAAAGTCTAACTGTCCTTTTTCTTATGCGACTCGAACTGTTTGAACGATTTGGCAACAAACCCACTGAGTCATTACTTTAGCTGTTATGTATTAAAAGTTCATACAAAGTGAGAGTGACCTAAAATTCCATCCATTCTCCTTGAAGAAAAACCCAAACATGATCTGAAATATAAAAGTAAATGTGTCAATCCAATTCAATCTCACGATAATTAAGTAATGTTAAACTAATTTTCAATGACCGTACAGATTCTATGTTTTACCAAGTTTTGAATACAAAATATCTTGCTAAAGCGCGAGAAATTACTGTAATAACCTCAACCTGTCTAAATCCAGCATATTTCCCTTTTTAGCACCCCTATCCAACGGAAGACGAGAAGCGACAGATAGCCAGTCAGACAAACTTGACCCTTCTACAGGTCAATAACTGGTTTATCAACGCTCGACGTCGGATTCTACAACCCATGTTGGAGACCACGGGTCCCTACAGTTCCTCTGGTAGATCAGGTTCGGGAGAAGGGGTCTGCGGTTGGGGTGGGCACAAAAGCAGAAATGGCGACCAACCTCTGGTTAATAAAAAGAAAAAGGCTGCAACCACTAGGTAGTTTATTAAAATAGTTAAAATGATTGCTATTAAATTAATTTAATAAAACATGTATTATTACATGCATTTAAAAATGCTCAATTTCTAAATTAATTTTAATAAATTAAGATTAAATCATGTTTCAGTCAGAAGCCAGAGTTTAATGGCTCAACATTTAACGCAATATATTTAAACTTAATTCGAGTTAAAATAAAATGGTTAAAAATATTAAAATGAAAAATTTATTACTATTAGATGGGACATTAAATTTCTTGTTTTTCTAACTTGGTTCCTTCCATTTGATTATGAACTACATAATAAGCATAGAAGTAGACTTCCCCTATTTAAATGCATGAAAGTCCGTTTGTTCTCACTCATTTGTGAAAGGCATATTCTGACAACTGTTATTACTTGAGACGTTCAAATCGAAATAACCGTTATAGATTTCAGGATGGTTAATTGAGAATATCTAATCCCGAGTTACTCGCATAAGCGATTGGATACATTTCAATTAGTAATGAAAAAGCTTTGAGCTTTAACATTTTTAAAAAGTGAAATAACCGTCATTGAGTTCTTGGTCAAGATTAACGTACTTAACCAGGAAATTTGTTTTTGGCCCATTTTACAACTCCATATTATTATTGACTTTGTAAGAGAAAGAAACAACAAATTTTAATCATGAAAAAAGCACCTTAATGAAGGAGGTATCATACGAGTCAAACAAGGTATTTAACTGGCTAAGAGGCCAATAATAGGATAGTAATGAAATCCGGAGGTCACAAGACCCACTTCGTTTGAATTAGGAAGCACTGAACTATCCATATTTTCAAAAGAGGAAGAGTTCTTCTTTGTGATATCCTAATGTACAATCTTTATTATTTGACCCCCAGATTCATTTATGGGAATATGTTCATTATATTTGGAGCACATTGAAGGGTTGTTCGGATTCCGTGGTTGGTCGGGCCACTTCAGTTTATTTCATTTTCACAGTCGAAAACACATAGATAAGACTGGTATCGCTACGTATAACTTAGCACAGTACATTACGGTTAATTTAAGGTGAATTGTCCCATGTTTAGTAGCTAAACAACAGCTTTAAATCCGCCTAAAAAAAGTACTTTTTTCTATTCTAATTATGTAATAAATATTCTTTATTTATTTTAATGCAGACCATCAAACAATCGATTTTGGCCAGCTAGTCTCGCAGCCGCAGCCGCATTGTTACCAAACGCAGGAGGAGTGATTTCAGCGGCTAGTTCAAACCGAAATACAGAAACGACCTTGGTGTGGGCTAAATCACAGAGTAACCCCTCAGGCACTCTTCCCGAATCGGTTCGAAGTGGAATTCAAAATGAAGGAAGTCCAAGTGAAAGCGCTGGAGATGGGGAATCGAGCTCTTCATCTATGAAATCTCGATCTAGAAAACTCTCCTCCATTGAATGCAAAGATATGCGTCACGACGGAGGAGTCTATGCCGATTTTGCGCTAGGTCGATTCAGTTCTTATCCGTATGGTCAAGATGGTAGTGCTGCACAAATTTCAAGTAATTAATCTTATTAAATTTGATCTCAAAGTCTAAAAAGCTGATTTTAATGACAAAAATATGGATCATTCAAACAATTCACTGCTTACGCGTCGTGATTTTTTTGCGAGTTTCTTACGGTTTAAGAAATTGAATGAGTAACTAGTAAATTTTTTTTTGAGCAGTTAACCGGAATACTGTTATTACTACTCTCAACGAAATAAAGAACAGTTGTACAAATTTTTATCAGTTTACACATAAACATGTGGAAAATTAGATTAATTTAAATAAGGGACGAAGTGGGGAGTGTTGGGAGCAGAATATCAAAATGCCCTACTTCAACCGTTTGCCTCATTTCATGTTGGTAGACATACTTCGATACATTGTGACTTAAGGTCCCAGGTTTCAAAATCTATCTAGTTATATCAATGACACTCAGTGCTGATTGGCAATTAAGACAAAATTAAGAGGCCATTCAATCATTCCCCCACTTTCAACCTTTTCTGATTGTCATAAGCTGTTATTTTTGGCTAAAACGTGTTAACCTTAAATAATAAATTTTCTCATAATTTCAGAACCATAACAATACCATTATTTTTACGGTAATTTACGGAATGCATGACCGGAAAGTGTTGGAATAGACTAGGAGTTCCAAAAGTTAAATATGTCACTGAATAATGCCTTTTTGTTGACCTAACATTACAAAATTTTCACTGTTTCTGTGTTTACTTTAATTATTTTATGACTAAATTAGATTTAAATAATCAAAGTGGGAATTGTTTTGCGCATCAAACAATTAGGAAACTGGTGCGCGATATAAATTTGAAGGTCTATTAAAAAGTTTTGCTGTTAAGAAATCAGGTTAGCGATGAGAGTGATTTAATCTGATAGTGGTTATGCAGGTGTTCCACTGTTACATTATTCAAGACATATATTATCGAATGAAAAAATTTTTACCCAGACACTCAAAAAAACGTTCGATATTTTGTGGTTCCACTTCCTATTCGTTATTTATTCATAATTGAAGTTACCGTGTTGAAAGACACACATTACCGCTAACTTTTTTCTAAAATTTGACTGCGATAGCTTCTTAGAGATGTCAATCATTAAGTCGCTTAGTGTGCGAAATTTTATTGCAATAAGTTCGAACCTCGTGCTAAATCTGTATTGACTTCTCATTTAATAATTACTAAGATTTTAGTGTTAATAGTTCTTGATTGATGTTTATCTCGTTCTCATGTACCAAATAAGATTATAAAATTTAATTTTTAATAAAATTCAGATAAAGGGGCTTGTGAAGTTAATACGTTATTTGCTTTTTAGAACACGATTTGTCCTACGATTCAAGAGCTTTGAACTCAGCGAGTACCTATCAATCATTCCTTCAACAGGCAGTCCTGCAGCAGCATCAACATCCAAATGGAGTTGATGTCAAACCTTCGCATTCCCTGCCCTCAGCTGCACAAAACTACAACAACTGGTCACACTTTCTGGAGGACAGAAACGCTGCACAACATGCTGAATATGGAGTCCCATCTGTTGGTTCAGCTATTCAATATCCTCGCCCAGAAGATGGGATCTATTTCAGTGGACAGCCACATTCATGGAGTTACAATACCAGCTCGAATCAGACTGTCTCTTCAGCCACGCTGAGTGGAGGCATTTCAACAGATGTTAGGTTAGATGTTCAAGCCGAATCTAATTGGCCTCAAGTTAACTCTAGTTCTTATCCAACTTCCTCATTTCCTGTGGAAGCGGAAAGATCTGTTTTATGATCAGCGAAAACCTCGCACATTCCCCTACCGAATTTCATCATCTTCATCATCTTTTCTGCACTCCCCAACTCCACTTTATTACATGACCTTGTTTTCACATCCAATTAAACAAAACTAACATGTTGATGAGTTCTCTCGCGCTCATGTATGGGTGTACAGATTATGTACGTGGAAAACTTGTTTTTTTTGTGAGTTGTAAATAAAAGACAATTGCTTGAGTAAGCGGTTCTTTACGGATTTTTATTACCCTTGCCAAAGCAAAACTATACAATGAAAAACAGGAGATTAGAGAGAAGTTAGGCATCACCACACCATACGCCATGGATTCAAGAGGTTTTCTGCACTTTATTCAATAGGAGCAGTTTACTGCAAATTGACATTCAAAAGTTTAGACGACATGATCAGTCGCCCAACCTTCTTCATGATAGTTCCTATTGCGGTGTCTAGAGGTGAATTGATCTGATAGTTTGATCAGGATATCGTAGTATATCTATTTCTTCCGGTAACAGAAGATTATCCATCAGAGACTTTCTCTCAGAAAGTAAATAGTCTTCGCATAATGTATTCAACGAAGATGTTTAAAGCTATACATCTTTATTTTCAAATCGTATTTGTCATAGGAACATTACCTTTTTGTTTTTATTGATCATAAGGACTCAGTGGCAAAATATTTATTTATACAAATTTAAAAATAGAGGATTTATGTAGATGAAGTGGATTTTATTATTAATTATTTATAAAGGTGGAATGGATCATACTAGTTGGACAATCAAATTCATGTATATTTATAGCCTTAAATTTTGAGTTAGGAAGGGAAAAATAAAGTAATAATATTAATTTTTAGGGCTACTTTTGGATCTTAATCATTGTTCTACTCAAGATGACAAATTATTTAAGGAGTTTTTGTTCTCGGAATCGATAAAGTGTGCTGACAAAAAGATCAATCATGATTTTCATCCGTAAAGGATCCTACAAACGATTGGATAATTGGTGATTTATTCATCCTTTGAACATTTTTTGGTGTCTATTTTTCTGTCTCAGGTAATTATTGCCAGTTCAAGAATTTAAAAAAGGGTAGAATAAAAGTTGGAAGTCACATATTGCTTGAAAGTCTCTGAAATAGGACATAACAAAGGATTCTGGCTGGTTTTCTTGCAATCAGGATCTCTATTAGAGGTAAAATTAGTTTAAATGACTTTTCTAACCATTAGGTATGATTGATTGGTCAATAAATTGACTTATAATGTCTGCAAATAGAAGCTGAGCCCAATAATTTAAAGTAGAACCACCATCCAATCTTTCAAACTGGTCAGTTCGGGTCTGTGCCCTCTTTCATTATCGGACGAATGTGAGCTCGTTTGCGAGATGTTGAATTTCAAAAAATAACACATCTGAAAATGTTTCTCAGGAGCCTTTAAAGTTGGGCTGCAAATAAAAGGCGATTTAAAAGGCTATAAGGACAAATCCGTGTCAATAGCAACCTGCGTTTTGCAGAAATCTCCTGATCTCCATTTTCACCTAGATCTTCTCAGTGAATTTTACACCCACTGTCTAAACTGTAACTATAATACAATTTATTCATTTAACGAACTTAATTAATTGAGAAAAAACAGCTATTCTTGCCAACCGTTGATTAACCGAATGCCTAGATTCCGAATTTTGAATTAGGGTTAGGAGAGGAAGGAAATATGATCAACTGGTTTTCTTGTTATTTTTGGATGTTTGTTTGTTAGTTCAATTTTCTGAACTGCTTTAATAGGTTTGAGGAAGCAAATTTCCCTTGTGCCAAGTATAGACAATGGCAACCTGACTGGTGACGATATGAACACCAGGGGAGATTATTTTCCAGTTCGCAGAACTTGTTGACATTTCGGGGGATTTTAGAAATGATTATTTGGAAATCTCTCCCAGAGCAAATGGCAAACGCTTCTTGATACTTACGGATTAAACTTATTGTGAATTTTGTTAGTGCACGCTAAGTTTCTTCTTTAGACTCGAGGGCAAATGATAGTCTACTCAACCAAAGAGATTGCGCAATGCGGTAATCTAAATGCTTATTTTATTTCTCGCGTTATTTTGATGGGTGTGCATACCCCAAAATTTTCGTTCGTAAAAAAGTACAAGGAGATATGGGTAGTATTGCTGCTGCGAGGTTTGGGTACACCCTATCTCTGCCTCATATTTACTCATTTAAATTATTTTCTGGGGCTGCTGTTGGAGAAGTGCGCAATTTTTCCCACGAATTTTAACCTCAGGGGCATAAATATTACCTCGTTTATATATTGCATCGTTTTTGGAGTATCGGTGCCGTTATTTTTGTGGGATTTCGCTCCTATGCACTTGATCTTAGTATTTATGATAAAAAAAGGTATTTAAAAAGAATGAAGTTCACTGAAAACCACAAGAGTGCTTTATGACCATCAATATAGCACGAGGAAAACTCTGGATACCTTACCGTCTGTTAAGTCCCCTGCAGCTAAAGAGCTCTGGTTTAAGAAATAGATTGATAAAATCTGGAGACAACTAGTCAGCGTATTCAACTGAACAACACCATGTTAAAAACCTTTGTTTATACCATCTATTTGTTCTTGGCTGCAAGAAAACCGCAGTAAATTGGCATGACTAATCACAGGATGAAACCAGTTATCAATGAGTTCTGAATATTGTGAACACAATCTCACCCCTGAATTTGGGAGTCAGTTAATGAAATGTGAATAATAGGATAATACTAAGTGATGCTTACTCCCTATGATAACATTGGAGAACTCAGTGTTTGACTAATTCAAACATAATGAGACACCTTCTGCACCTTCTTAATCCCCTTCCTCGTTATATGTCTTAATCAGATTTTTTCTATAATTAAAATTGTTTGTGCTACCGTGGAAAATAATAATAATAATAATAATGAGAGAATAGAAGGGGGAGAAAAGATAGCTCAATTTTAGAGCAATGTTAAAAACACAGGTAAAAACTGGGGTAAACTGCTTAAAGGTTAAAAGATGTAGAAAATAGATTAAAATCGATAAGCGAATAGCAATCGCGGCTCACTTTTCTCCTCACTTCATATTTAATTTTACTTCCTCCGAACTCTAGTCAGTCTCTCTCACTCCATTTTCTTTTTAACTTGTCTTAATTATCTAGCACCTGCGTTTCGAGCTTTTCTCTGTCTTCTTTGTCATACACGTTGTCCCTTTTCTACCTTGATCTCTTTATGTTTGTGGGAGTTATGAGGGCTATGTTCTCTATCCTACATTGGTAATAGACAGCATAAAAATGAGGTTAAAACTGCAAAGACTTGGAAATTATGATTTCAGATAAAGTATCGTATTCAAATGCAACGGTTTTGAACTATTTCTGGTATCATCTTGTGGATAGTGCATTTGTAATAAATCGGAGGGAAACTTAAAAATATAGATATTATAGCATAGATAATAAGCGTACTGGTAGAGAAATTGAAAAGACGGAAAAAGGGAGAAAGCATGTAAGAAAATGTATGGTTCATTATTATTACCCGTAGAAAAGCAAACATTTTAAGAGTTTTAACCAACGGATAAATTTTGACCGCGGTAAAATCTAAAATAGGCCAATAAAAAGTGTAGAAATAAAAAAGTGAAAAAATTAAATTGAGAGTATTGAAATTGTCTTATTTCACTAGCTTCTTAATATTTTTATAGTAATTTAACGCTTTAGGTTCTGTAATATGTACTTGACAGTTGACTGAATTGAGTTGTCGATTAATTTAACTCCTATTGTGATAAGAACAGCTTGGTAATACTAGCCAAAATGTTTCAACATAGTAAAGTTCATTAAAGGTGAATTACGATGGCACAATATATTCAAATTTTACACAACATTTTGAACTGCACTGCATAATCGTCAGCGATTCCATGAAGAGACGGAATTCTTTCCGTGTCCGTTCAGCTCATTTTGGCTTTATTACACGAAGCTTTGCTTTCCCATCTCTGTTGTTTTAAAACTGGAAGCTACTGAAAATCATGTTAGAGCATTTCGGCTTCTCAGCGACGTGAAGAAAATGAAGTGAAGTGGCGAGACCGACCATAATGATTAAAGCATTCAATAATCACTGAAAATTATTGACAAAAATTTGCTGTAATTCAGGCAATGCATCATGAAATTTGAATTTTGCAAGTAAGACTCTTTGACAACTTGACGTTGCTCTAAGCATCTTTTTGGTCCCCTTACCTTTATCCTTTGATCGACTTTCTCAAATCATTTCAGTTGCTTCATATAATTAAAAATTGTAAATATTCTCGCCTTACTATGGCTAAATAAAATAAAAAAACATATAGTTAACGTAGTTAGATTGTTATAACATTTACCCTTTACCATTAGAGATCGTCTTGGATAAGTTCTGATATGTTTGAAACGTCCTTGCTACTCTCAACGGCACGCACTTAGCTGTGTTTTGACTAACCAGTTACTAATCAAATCAACTGGTCATATCCTGACATCCAGGAGTCAAATTATGAAAATTGAGATTTGCAAATTTGGGCTATCACAAAGCGGATTACAGCCCTTATACGAAAGTAGACCAATCAATGTGTCCAGATTTCAAAATAAACTCTTGCCCATTCGACCCCCATTTCATCCTTAATAGGATTATTCTGCTATTTCACAGGTTTAGATGATACATCACAATTTTCAAGACCATGGTTATTTAAAGTAATAAGTAAACGATCAGGTGTTAAGAAAAAACGGGTGTCGAGCCAACTTAGTATTTACTGAGTCATCTCATGAACCTAATATAAGACGTTTAATTGTAACTTCAATGGAGTCTCTGAACTGGGATTGAACTTGTTCAGTTGTTTATTTAAAGGAAAGGTAATTAAATAAGTAGCTGGAATAAGTTAGCTTAAATTTCATCTACTCCCCCCTCCCCCCTTAAAAGTTTGACTGACGTTTTGCATTGTCTGGAAAATTTTCTACGGACAATTTCGATTCAAACTTTTAACCACCAATATCGCTCCTCTTTACTAAAATTCAAAACATTCATTCTAAGCAAGCACTAGTGAGCTCTCCCAAATTTAAAATTTAATCATGCAGTTAAATCAAATAAGCAACGTGCTCTGAGCATCGCAGATACGAACTCCGTACAGTTACTCGAGAATCAATTCCTGAGGTGAATTATATCTCTCGTGGAAAAGTAGATGCCTTAACGCCTCCATAATTCAACTATAACAAAATTTAAATCTCAACTTTATTAAATACTCCTACTACCTTCTCCCATCCATTTATCCCTTACTAAACTATTTATCTACTTTGAAAACTCAGATGCCTTCCAACGATAAAAACTTGCACGATAATTGCATTGCCACGGTTAATGATAACGTCTTCAGTTAATTAGAAAGCGTCACCAAAGCTGAGATTCAGCGTAACATGGTGGACAAAGATACCTCGACTAAAATAGGTCTCTTGAACAAAACGTCCAATTCGCTACTCAAAATAAAAAACTGCACTGTCCAGGATCGAACACTTCAACCCTAACACGTTGTTAAGTTGAATTTATGTGCCCATCTGTCCAATTTTCGGCTAATCAAAATCCATTTCCCTTAATACTCTATTCAAAAATGAAATAAAAAAATAGGTAGTCAGCTATTCGACTTTTATTCTTCCGGATTTTCAACCCATATTCTGAGATGCTTCTGCGACGTATCAACATACCTTTTGATTTTGGATAATTCAAAGTCCGTTAGAGGAAAAAAATTCTCCCATGAAAGAGCTAGAGCGAATACATCCTGGAGCCGTTCTGAGGACAAAGCCGTATACTGCTACCCCTCTTGTCTATCTGAATTGGTAAGTACAGTTATAAATTAGGTGTGCACCAATGAGCACTGACCTCGTGATCTCTAACTTGATAAATGTAGTTGTTGACCCCTACGCCACTAGAAAAAACTCTCTAGCGCTCATCTTATGAGGAGGGGCAGTATTTTGGGGTCGAAATTCTAAATTTTTTCTTCACTTGACCGGGTGAATAGTGGTCTCAATTACCAACATGCCGTATATCCGGAAAAACGCAAGGTATAGATCATTAAATGATACAGATTCGAAATAGGCAATTTAATCAAATCAAAATTCAATTACACTAGTTAAAGCTGGCATTCAAAATCGTGGCTGAATAAAAAGTAGTCATTCAAGGAGGACATGAAATTCTTTCCTCTTCGCCCACATTTCACACATACAAAAAGAGTCAGGTCAATCTCAACATTAATTTAACAGCTCGATCATTAATTACAAATCAAAAGCATTCTCCAAGATGATTGTATTTCAGCACGAGTTAGCGAGGTAAAAAAACGACCGATGAGGAATTACCCACAGAATTTCTACCGAGAACCAGTGAGCTCGGTGAAACATGCATCGCAGACTCGTTGTGGATCCTTGGAAGCTGTCGTTGCAGTCTTTTTGGATGAACAGGCATTACAGAACACTTTTCCACAGTGGCGACAATGATGCTACATAAAAAGAACTCACTAGAAAAGACAATATTATTTAAGCAAGACAAAATCATTAGAATCTAAAACGCTCTCAGTAGTTGCCGTGGTTTATGGTAATCAATATCTTGAATAATCAATTCTCATAAATTCCTATTTGTTCTTAAATAGAGTTCCTTCCAATTTATGCAGAGGTCATGGCCATGATGTCCATTGGGATACATCTAGTGAGCAGATTAGCCAACTACATTGGTTGTGGCAGAATTCGAGTTTCTCTCCAATGATGTTCCATAGTGCTACACCTCAACCCAAGAAAACGCTCACCTAAAAGAGTTTAGAAGATTCTACCTTAAAATTTAGTTGATACGAATTAGTCAGGAAGCCCCTAAAAATCTTCTATTCACTGAAATATGATGCCTTTTTCATGAGCTTGAACCCCTCTTAAATGTAAATAACGGTTGTGGGACTAAGTTGCAGACAAATTATTGCTACTTAGCTGGTAAGAGTTCTTAAGTTTCTAAAAAGGCGTACAAAACTAAAGTTCAAAAATTAGCAAGATTGCCAAAATAGACAATTTTACTCAAAACGGCTCAATTACACGGTGACAAAAGGTTAATGTTGGTGCTGATCGAGAAAACCAATTCACCTCTTAGACTGCCTTCTAGAAGCTAGAAATTTCAGATATGGAAGTGGATTTATTTGTCAGATTCGAAATGAATATTATCGGGCTGTAACAGAAGTTCTGTCCAATTTTGAGCTGTGTGTCTAGGGCACAATTACTTCAATTTAGCTTGTTAATGTTGTATGCTTATCTATAGTAATTAATAAAATAATATTTCTTCCTTCAGATTGTGCGATACTTATCGTTATTAATAACTATTTATAGCCCTAATGTACACTCCAAATAAAGAGCATATCAGGCATATTTTACTGTTTAAATTTCATCAAGGAAATATCGCAAGCTCAGCAGCGAAGACACTCAGAGACACTTACGCATTTGATGTTGTAATTGAAAAGACCTGTAGAAGATGGTTTTCTGCAGGTGCTTTCAAAAGAGATGACTTCAGCCTGAAAGACGAACCGAGAACTACTAGAGAACTGAACAGACACCTTTAACGTAAGCCATATGACCATATATGGGGAAGTGAAAAGACTTGACCGGAAAAGTCTCAAAGGCTGGCAAATGGGTCCCACACAATTTGTCGAAAATCAACAAGCAACAATGTGTTACCTGTTGTGTTTCACTGCGTTCT
The DNA here is from genome assembly GCA_900708905.1 of Hymenolepis diminuta. Taxonomy (NCBI): domain Eukaryota; kingdom Metazoa; phylum Platyhelminthes; class Cestoda; order Cyclophyllidea; family Hymenolepididae; genus Hymenolepis; species Hymenolepis diminuta. Next base: position 2,675,692 of record CAADRB010000004.1, on the reverse strand, counting down.
CGTGAACCGAACTTCAGGCACTTTTTTTAGACTGAATCATAACTGACAGCGACGAGAAGTGGATCTTTAACAACAGTGTTAAACGCAAAAGACAGTGGCTAAGCCGTGATTCAAAGCCAATTCCACTTCCAAACCGAGAACCTGACTGCATCCGAAACAAATTCTTTTGTGTGTATGGTAGGATATGATGGGAATCGGTTATTATGAACTAATGGGTGACGATCAAACAATAACATTTGAAGTTTACTGTCAGCAGCTAGCTCGTTTAAAAGCAGGAAAAACGGCCTTCTTTTATCAATCAAAAAGGAGTGATTCTGTACCATGCCAATGGCAGACCCTACACTTCAAGAGCAACCAAACACCCCTTTGAAGAATTTGGCTGGGAAGTCATGAATCACCCACCATATTCTCCCCATCTTGCACCAACCGATTTGCATCTTGTCAGGAGCTTACAGAATCATTTAATGGAACTTTAAAGGCTTACTTCAAGAGAAGAGGTCGAAATGAAGAAACTAGTTTCTTTTTTTTTAAATCTAAACCGGCTAAATTCTGTGAAGAAGGAATCAGAAAGCCTATGGCAAGATGGGAAGATGTAATTAATAAAAATGGTGACTATGTTGAACACCAAAAAATATATTTTTGACAAAACTTTCACTTAAATCCAAATTAAATAAATGGACAGAACTTCTGTTACAACCTGATAGACCGTTTTTCGACGAAAATTATTTCATGACTTCTCTCGACAGACTTAAAATACACGAGTTATTTAAATCTACAAATTGTTTTTTCCATAGGTTTCCTTTCAAATTACTTCTTTATTTAACAGTTTTACTTAATTAGTGGCGGTTTGAGGAAACACTGTTACATTTGAAAGATTCAATGATCATACCTTTCGAATGCTGATCGTAAATTCCTTGTTGCAGCTAGTGCAAGTCACAGCCGAGTCATCAGACACCCACTGCCGATTAGTCCACCGTTCTAATTGGATCTAAAACAAACGAATTTGGTCATAAATGTGGGGATGGGGAGATAATCCTTACCTGAAGAGCTTGATTCTGCCGTCCCAGATCAAGGACAATTCGTTGAAATCCGTCCATTTCCTGGTGTGTCGTTTGTAGAACAGACTCCAACTGCTCAGACTTATTTTGGCCTTCGATAATCTGATCGACCAGAGTCTGGTTTTCGGCTAGAGCACTGGCCAATTTGGCTTCAAGTTCAGCGACTGTATCCTCGTGGGTTTCAAGTGTTGAACGTTGAGTAATGAGAATACCTTCTATCTCAATCAGCTTCGTTTTGAGGGCCTTTTCTGATTCCAGAGAACTCGTCAGACGGGTTTCGGTATCTTGCTGAAATTGGGATTGAACAAACGGGGTTAGATAATGAGAGTATTAGAATTCGGCATTTTCCTTGTCAGCTGAACCTGCTTATTGAACTATACAAAATTCTAGTGGCGTAACGGCCAACGTGCATATATGCAAAGCCAGATGTCTTGAGTTCAATACGCCTAGTGATCGTCATGACAAGCAGTGCTGGTTCGCATTAGACGGTAGGTGGGTGTGCAAATATCCCATTAGATTCGCTCGGTATTTAGACTGCTGGTCCTAACAGATATAAAATCAAATAGGTCTTTCTTGATCCGAGCTCTTGCAACAAGCTTCTTTTATAAAATTAGGTATAATGGACCTTTCTTGCCAACAAAAACTGTCATAAAAATCCCATTTGCTGGGATAAATGATCATTGGTGATAAATAAGTTTCTGCTGAAACTAGGTAAATGTTAGATTCATAAGAGATCAAATTTTCGCACACACACGTTATACAAAAGATAAGGCTTGTGAGGACTGTATGATTGTTATCTATGGAGTTCTTTTGCTACAATCGGAGCATTCCAATTCAATATGAATGAGTTCGTGCTATTCTTACCATCAAATATTTAAAAAAGAAACAGCCACTAATGGAATAGAATGTCAACAATGACTCTCTTCTTCTTTACTATTCAGAGACTCTATCGGAACGATTGATAAATTTACCATTAATTAGGGGCTTATACAAGCAGCTCCTAATATTCTGACGGATACAATAACACAAATGACATTGCAGTAAAATAAGTCTCCTGAAGGACCAAATACAAATAACGCCTTTTCTAAACACTAAAATATAGGCATCTGGTTACAATAAATTCCTTCGTATATGCGCGTAACCCAACTCTCCTTCGATCGAGATACAATCCATGAGAAAGAGGTTAATATTGATGGGCAAGGTACCGGCGCCACGGTCGTGGTGAGAGAATAGAGAGAAACATCAAGATAAAAAGAGCGTTAAATGGTAATTGCGTGTATTTGTATGCGTGGAGAGGGAGAGAGAGAGAGAGAATGGGATAAAGTGCAGGAAGGATTGATTGGCGAGCAGAGATTACAGCACGTCAATAACTATTATCTGTTCTTTCTTTTCCTTGCGCGTTATTAATCTACACTACTAGAGTGTCTAGGTGGATGAAAAGAGGAAGAGAAGGGGAGGGAGAAATGGGTAAGAAGTAAATGGTTGGATAAGTCATTATAATGGCTTCTACAAATCAGAAAAGGTGAATCAAATTCTATACAGCGTTCCGAAAATAGAACACTGTTGTTCGTTTGTTACTCAAACTAGATTGTAATTGTGACTTACAAGGCCCCAGAGAGAAGTAATATTGTGTCAATTACAGCCATTTAGATAGACAAACGAGATACACTTGACGAAAGGGAGAAGTCAATCGTATCCCAGTCACCATTTCTCAAAGGATAATTTAAATGGGACATGTATACCATTCCAAGAGACTTAAATTGTAGAGTAAACTGCTTAACTCTTTCCTCATGACGAACGCCATGCTTTCGAAAAATATGAATGGGAGATGGATGACCCTAAAATAAGGCAAAGAAGTAACCCAGTAGTCCAAAATAAAATTTGGAAAATATGAAAACGACGGTGATCTAACGAAGAGATTTAAACGTGGCATGAAGACAGACAATCTATTGCTTAAAAAACAATAACCTAATTTCGAGACAGCATATCTTCTAAATAGTAGTGCAATGCTATTGACAATACGTTCAGCTAAATGAGTTCTTTGAGTTAAAATAGAATACTCTCATAATTGGTGGTGAGGAGTAACGAAGGTATTGAGTTTTACGGCTGTAAAATTGATGACAACAATCATCAATCTCGGATATTATATTATATTACCATGGCAGTGCAAAATTTTTATTGTGAGATTGCAAAATAGTCTACTTATGGATAGGAGGAGAATCGAAAAGGTGTATAAAGTGAAGTCAGGGTGTGAAGAGTCCTACCTTATTTTAAATCTGAAAGCACTGAGTTGTTCACCTTCTCATAAGGAGTATAATTCATTTTAAAGTACCCACATATTTCGAAGTTCAGTTTTAGTGATTTGATATCCGGGTATGGGAGTGAGTTCACGCTCGTGGTGCTCAGAGCTTGTTGACAGGTTGATTTAAATGAGAATTTGATCATATCACTGTGATTCATTTCTATCTTAATATAGTCATGAGCAGAGAGATAAAACTAGCCTTATAAACGTAGCAGAGCCCCCTAAAGTTGCCTCAAAGTGGCCAATACAAACCTAATTGTACTGATATTCATATAGCAGCAGAACTAGTCAAACATTGGTACCATACGTCCATAAATACGTAAATATATTCACTAAATTTTAAGTGAATGTGTACCTACTTGCGCTAGTATTAACCATGAGAAAGCGAAAACACGTTATAACCACGAGGAATCATCTTAGTACGGGCTTAGTGGCGTGTTCCTATAATCTGGCTACTTGGAGATCAGGTGGCGGAAACGATCATCACTAGAGCTGAAAGCCCTTACTTGGACTATGGTTCAGAGATGCGCGGTGACTTTCACCCGTTATAACGTAGACAACACTAATACGGTCAATCAAAGCTAAGCCACCTCCGTATCGTTTTACTTATGGAAGTGTGAGACTGAACTACAAGATAACTTCGCAGCGTTATACTAATATTATTGTCAGAATGATCTAAACTAAAGGCCTATTCTAGAGAACTGACTAACCCAGAATTAATCGAAATGAAACCTCAACCTGAAGGACATTAAAAAACACTTACTACTTTTTCGATGAGTTGGGTGATGGTCGCATTGAGGGATTCAATCTGTTCCGTTAGTTGATAGCATTCCTTCGATTTGACCTCAAAATTACTCAAACACTTCTTCACCTCATTGTTTAAGGTCTGTAGAAAACAGGAAATCAAGTAAGTAAACAAGGAATAATATTTATTAAGTACTTTGTATCCTATTGAAATCACTGGATTTTGACTAGCGGGCCGAAAGATTAACCACAATCTTGTAAGAAGGCAATGTAATGAAGCCCAATTTGCCATAATGGGAGCCAATTAAGATCGTATTTGAGGCAATCCGGCTTTTTAGTCCAAATGCCCTCGCATTGTTGTTCCAAATTTATTGTTTACGGAAAGAAATCCCC
>CAADRB010000004.1:2652153-2671165 GCA_900708905.1 Hymenolepis diminuta | reverse complement strand
GACGATAATCAGTCAAGCAAACTTGGAAGACGATGTCTATTTTGATTTCAAATAGTATGGCTTCAATTTACCTGAAACGAAGACCGAATGCAAAATGAAACTTATTATTAGTCTAACAAAGTTCTTGATCTGATAACCTAGCTAATATAGGAGTCTGCTGTTCTCCTAATCTGTAGCTGAGCCATCAAAGTTGACGAGAACGTGACAAGTGCAGATATTGCTGATTGTCATAATCAAGAGGATTGCAAATATCGCCACAGTAACTGGTCTCTGTTTCATACATTCATCCGTATTTCCAACTTACAAATAACTATATTTCTTGTAAATAAAGGGTGAATTAATCGGCCTCCCGTATATAGATACTTCCACTATCAATCATTCAACCTCATCTTCCGCACTCCGAATCAGGATGGATCTCAAGAACCAAAACGGTCGCTGAGATAGGGATCCAAGATAATAAGGGCTAGCAAGATATGAAAGGAAGAATCACCCGTGAATTTCACACACATCTTAATTCAGCTTTGGCTAGTTATAAATAAATTACTATTGGCAAATTCACTTATATGCCCTGCATCATGGATAAGACTATCAATCAGTTTTCTACTTCTTGAGAAAAGAAACATGAATGACTGAACTCACTTCTATACTTGAGTTCTTCTGTTTGATTGCTTCTTGGATTTCCGCGAGAGAATGGGTGAGGTTCTCGATTTGTTGTTTTTTTGCCTCGACTACCGACGAAAGCGCAGAAATCTTTAAAAAATATCACAGATTTAAAAAATCCTTTCAAATAAGACCATATTACGACAGATTTCTATCAAAAATTTTTCTTCAGTCTAGAACAAAATTCACACTGGCATCGGAAATACTTCATCGGAGAATTAGAGGCATCAACATGAGAGCAACGGCCACTTATGAACACACCCTCGATGTCGAAATGGAGGATCGAAGAATTGTCATCCTTTTCTGACTAAGGTGCGACCAACCAACACAATTTCCGAATTTCACTTATTCAATACCCGTTCTCTTAATAAATATACTCTCCATTGAAGAAGGCTCTTTTCAACACTGATTTCGTCTTGGACAGGAGAATAACATCCTGAAATCTCTCTGATGAGAAAATCGCATTCTGATATCCCTCTTTTGACCAATATTTACAAGCACAGTTGGTCACACTGTTCACTGGATGAGCACCTACGGATGTCGAACCTGTAACCTCCGAATAAGTAGACGTGTAAGTTGACCGCTACACTTATTTTATACTACTCCCGGCATGAGTTCTTTAATGTGAACGATAAGCTACAATGCGCACACAGTTCTATCTAGATCAAAGCTGATCAACCTTGATAATTTGGTCATCTCTTACTCTCAAAAAAATAAATCTTCATTTAATATACCTTCATTGTAAGATCGTGTTTCTCTCCCTGGAGTTCATTAATAGCGGAATTTGATTTCTCCAGACTTGCTTTTAGGAACCCAGTTTCCTTTAAAACGGACGCCTCAGCCGATTTAAGCTTTCCAATCTGTAAATAAAATTGAAAACAAGGAGATAATCACAAATTAAGTCATATATAAATTATCAGTTTCAGGATCAAAGTCTCCGAATTAAGCAATCCGCTTCCCTTTTCTAGTAAATGCTATATAGCGAATTTAACTGTCGATACCTTTTTTAATATTAAATTTACTCAGTGATTATTGTTTGAAATCGTTCACTGTTATAAGACTACGCGTTTAAATTCTAATCTGCTGATTTAAAATAATGAAACGCCCGGATGGCAAACAAAGTGAAATTTTTAACATACCTGATTAATAAGATCGGAATTTTCCATTTTGAGTTTATCTACGGTAGTGTTTGAGTTTTCAAAACTCAATTTTAAAGATTCCAATTCACTTTTGAAAGCCTTCTCTGTATGTTTCATGTCTTGTATCTACAAGGATTCGAAATTAAGAATACATTAATACAATGTATACTGTGCACAAGTTCTTGATAAGAATTCAAGAAGCAAATTATAATTCTGTAACAGCCCTCTAACCATCAAGCCCATTGAAAGGAAGAGTTTTACAGCACTCATCTTCTATACAAAGTAGCATTCTGACATTTCTCCGTTGACAAACTCTAAATTTGTCATATCTCTCCCCAAAAAGAATTTAAATCGGAAGGGCAGATCATGCCACTTCATATTGAAAGTGATACAAGATTCACCATGAGAAACTGTTAGATACCAATGTCTGCTTAGGAATGTTATAAGAATTATGTGTGAAGGGGATGGCCGAAAAAGCACATCATCCAGAATTTCCATATGAAAAAGACGTCTATAAGACGAGATAGTCAGAAATAAAATTGAGAAAGCCAATAACCCAACGATTCTGGAGCTCAGATGAACTACGGTTTTCTTGATTTCTTGAGACAGCCCTCATCCTTGTTTTGCAAACTTCGATTCCCACTTTAGATATTTCTCCATGGTTAATAGTTATAATTGTAAAAGTACAAAGGGTAAAAATTAAGGGGTAAACATAAGTAAATTTTAACTGTACCTTCCTTGTTAGATCAACGTTTTCAGTGTTAAGTTCACTGATGGTGGCATTTGACTTTTCTAGACTTGATCTAAGAGATTCCAATTCTTTTTGTGTAGACTCCTCCACCGATTTTAATACATCAATCTAAAAGTTTGAAATAAGGGTTATACTTGAAAATATTATGCAACTACTCGATTAAAATTTTCGACATATTAGATTCTCAGTTCCACGGGAATTGATTGAATATCGACTGGTCATACTTGCATACTAGCTTCATAAATGAACATTTATGTTTTATATCTGTTCTATTTCATGTCTGCTCTATTTCAGATAGTTTGGCAAAAGAGCGGTAGTTGTGTCGAATAAGAGGCCACAGGTTCGATACTCACAACTGCAAAAAAAATGAGCAGCACGACAATGAGGGGAAGGCGATAAAACACCAGATTCTCCTCTGTAGCTACTTCATCACCTACTTCATAGGTGTCTAAAACACTCACTGTACAACAGAGTTTAGCCTCATCTTTTAACAAAAATGGTATCTCTAAAAAATAGTACATTAAACACACCAAAAGGAGAAAATTTAAGTAGTCATGCTTAAGAGACAGACAATAAAATGTTATCTAGAAAATAAAAAAATAAAAGCGAGTTTTGAGGACAAATTATTTCGCGGACAAGGTCGTTAGGAAACATGGCAAACGGCGACAAAATAAGCTCCTTAAATAATGGAGTACCAGCTTTTTAATAAGTTTTTGAGAGTAGAAAAAGGAAATTCTCCACATAGAATCTCTTTTCAAAAAAGGTTATATGGATATGTATATAATAAAAATGACAAGGCTTGTTTAAATAACCAGTAATCCTTTTAATAAGCTAATAGCTAAGAAATATCAACTATACCTCCTTTGCCAGATTGGCGATTTCAACCTTGAGTTCGCCAGCAATTTCATTTGAGTCTTCGAGACTTGATTTTGAAAGCTCAATTTCTTTTAGGGAGGATTCATCAAACAATTTTAATGTGTCAATCTGAAAAAAATTTTTCGATCCTAATTTTACTTAGATTGGTAGGCTTACTCTTCAAACAAAGTTTAAGATGAAAACACGTCCAGAATCCCATTTAGGAAAGTGTTTTCAAGTACTCATCTTGAGTAGGCATTTGACATTGTGGCGGACTGATGGAGACTGGTAAGAAACTCGATTTCTGCCACCCAAGACATAACCAGTGCAGTTGGCCATCACACTAAGTGTGCATCAGTGGGGATCGAGCCCGTTACCCTTGATTTCGCAGACGAGCATGTTAACAGCTGTGCCACCAGTGCACAGTGATACACTATGACAGTTCACAATAAAACTATATCTTTTATAAGCCTAAAAGTGATTCATTTTTAAGTACATTCTAAGTGATTTGAAAGAACTTAGAAAACTATCACGAAAATTAGATGTACTTTCTTTTTGAGATCCGCATTCTCGATCTTGAACTGTTCGATAATGGTATTCGAATTTTCAATATTCAATTTCAAAGACTGAATTTCATTTTGAGAAGACTCATCCCAGGATTTTAGTTTTTCGTTCTACAGAATAAAAGAATGATGAAATTACAAGTTGGATTTGAGGTCACACCATTTCAATCGAGGTGTGGTTATACATACTCCCGCTTAGAATACAATTAGTTTGAGTGTACAAGTATGACCTCATTGGCGCACTATTAACGAGGGAAAATTTCCAAGAATATTTGCAGATGAACTGCTCAATCAAAATCAAAAGGACCCTAGCAATGATGGATTCTGAGGGACCATGTAAAAAGCGATCTTACCGACCGAAAATATTTTAAGCGTTCGATGAATAGTGAACGAAAGAACGATAACGGTAAAAGGATAATAATTATTCCATTTACTTAAAGATGGACAGTAGGATGCATATCTTTCACATTCTAATCCATCACCTAAAGAGCTCTGCAAGCCTTTAATGATGACCTTTTCAGCATTTTGACATGCCTTTCCATCTTTAAATTGGTTCTGGAAGTTATATTTATGGAAACATTTACTCTTCAGTCCGTTGAGCAGCCACATATTTTGATTAAATATATGGAATTACACATCTGGCAGCGCAAAAAATAGGAGTGATTGCATGGCCAATCTCTTTATTAAGCGCCTGTTGTATACAACATGCAGATTTTTAAGGTTAACAGAACTTGGAAGGGACTACGAGTAGTAGTCAGTACTACTGCAGTGAAATGCAGATTTCCGATTCTCGACTAATTCTACTTCTAATGGTGATGTTGTGCAACAACATCAAATTCCTAGTTCCAGAAATTAAAAGAATAATTTCCGAAGAGTTCAGCTAGAATTGGATAGCCAATAATTCTCCATCAATCTCAAACCGACCAGTCTCAAAATTGCTCTACTTTGAGGAAGTGAAGTCAGTAGTAAGTAAGAAGGTATTAAGAGATTTTAACCGAAACCTAACAAAGCTAGCGTTCGAAAACGGCTACCACAAGACAAAAATGAGACAGTCCTTAAATTAGCAAACAGAAAGGAGGCAGCAACCTTATAAGCAGTAAAATAAAACTGTAATTCATTGCGCGAGCAGGACACACAACGCAGGCGTTAAATAACAGGAAATCGATAAACTCCTAAAGGGCCCTGGGGGCGAATCATACGCGGAAGTTTATGAAGAAGACAATGAAAATCGATAATCGGATTACGATAACAGATACTGCAAATCAATAACAAAGTCTCAACAGACCAAACGATAATCAAAAACTGGTTGGCTATCCGTATGAAAAGGCCTTAAACCATGTAAGGAAAAACGCTTCCCGGCATTTTAATCTTCCTGCTGCTAAGTCACAACAGGCTATGTTAACTTGGAACTCCCAAAAATTTCTTTTGAAGATTAATGAAATTTGATAATAATAATTACAACACGAAAGAGGCATGAGATCTCCATTCCAATCAGTGAACACACTCAATGGACCTAGAAGTTGTGTCGAATATCTATACGTCACTAACTCAACAGTTTAACTATGTGATTGGTCATTAATTCCACGCTTCCGACTTACTGTCGAGAATTTGTTGGCACACTTACTTGATTCACTAGTGCCTTCTTTTCCTCCAGTTGATCTTTGAGCGAACCAATTTCCTTTTCAAGTTCCATCACCAGTTGTTCCAATGATTCCTGATTTTTGGACTAGGGGAAGAGAAAAAAAGGCGCCACAAAGTGAAATGTGAATTGTTTACTACTAACTGGACATTTATAAACATTTCGCAATTAGGTACCTTTTCTTTAAGATCGTTGTTTTCTGCTTTGAGATCGTTCAGTTGTGTTCTGAGGAAGTTGATTTCGACCAGGACATCAGAATTATCAACACTTTCCGTCTCACTAGAGTTGACCTGTAGAAGAGAATGGATGTAATAGGCAAGGCATTCAATTATGACATTTGGGTTTATATTGGGTGAACACAAAATCACCTCGATTAGCTGGCCTTGGCTATTGGAAAAGATAAATGCGTTGAGACGGCATGACCGATCACTCAATTAGATCAACTTATCAACAAATTCTGGACATCAACCAGATGTTAATGCAACATGTCTAAAACATTCTGTGCAAACTAATGTGCGCTAAATTGTTGTATTGAAGGGAAGCACACTTTTGTAAGAACCTGCCGAACAATTACAGTATTTAGGTCTCATAACTTGACTCTAATAATTAAACTCAGAACTTTTAAGTTTACTATCATTAATCAAAGATATCGAAGGCGGAAAGTAAATCGAAAGACAATATAGAAACGTTGGGATAGCCAAAGGGTAACCTTCAGCGTACAAATCTACGATGTCAAATTCAGCAGTGGAATGACTATTCACAGATATTACCATAGGTAGGTAGAAAAAAAAACGATTTAAAACGGAAATGGATCAAATACAGCCTCAAAACTTTTTGTTAAAAATGTACATTTTACTCTTCTCCCTGAAAGGAAATAAAACTCTACGAAAAGGTATAGGAATACAAACTTCTCCCCCTGAAAAACGGAAAATGTAATTTTTCCACTTAATTATCTTTAGAGCAAAATTCAAATGCAAAAAATGCTCAAATACATATAATCAAGAGAGTCTCAAGGGTAAAGGCATTTGGATCACTACTCAGTGCCAAGAGAAATCTTTGCTGTTCAACCGATAAATTTCCGAATTTTACCCTCCTATCTCTCCCAGTTATTATAAGATTGATCTACTTATACAAATCATATCTTTTAAACCAACCTTTACTGATTACTTTGTGAAACGTAAATTCCACAACCCGAGACAAGTATGCTGCCCCCTACGCACAAAGAAACTTATTAGAAGAATTGCATAAAAGTCGATAACTCCACAGAAAATCAGCTGATCATTAAATGCTAAATGTTAAAATTCGAGAGGATCATCTTTTTTTTTCACAGAGGGGAAGAAATAATAAACAGTAAAAAGTAACGCGAACTGGGAGTGAGTGGTATTTCTTGTGGGAAGATAAAAGATCAGCCATCTCTCCCCTCGTCCCCTAAGTAGGAAATAGATTCGAATAGCACATTTTGTCAGAATAGATGTTCAACCACTAATTTTGAGTAAGCTGTGGCGAAAAAAATAATATGAGCTTGGGGTAGAGATCTCAAATAGAACACAATCATCTAAACAGACACGATTCCGGCTTAAAGCTGACGAAAATTTAGACCTAACTAATAGAATAAGCAGCCTCTATAAATTTTATTCCAGTGAAAACTCAAATAATAATAAGATTTAACATTCGAGATTGCAATGATGCTAAGATGGAAGCGGAATCAGACATCTTCATTAATTACAGCATAATTCTGATTCATCCGAAGATTTGTTTGACTTTCTGCTTTAGAATTAAAGATAAACGATGGGATATCAAGTCTATCAATGTTTCGTTAAAGCTTTAGGCCCATCAAATAAAGTAGTAAGGTGCTCAAAAACATTCTCCAATTTGAATTAAACAACAGCAGCAACTTTTGGAACAAATTCCAAATTCTGCAGACCAAAACTATGCCATCCACTAGTAGGGCTAGTACATTATAGAGGTTTGAAACCTATGATTTGAGCTCGGTTGTAATACTTTATGATATGAAAATAAGATACAAGTTCACAGCTTATCCTCGACTTCTCTCCCGGATTCTGCAATATATAGATGACACATCTGAAGCTCAATGACCTCTGCGTAAGCCATTTCACCGAATGATTAGATTCAAATCCAACTGGTTAGCTGAATTGTGCCAGTGCTCTAACGGTGCATTAGTCGATATAAAAGTCCAAAATGTGAATTTCATTAGAATTAGACGTCATTCCTCTGTCGTAGATTTTTGAAAACATCTGTAGCTTCCAACTAAATTTTATGATTAGTGCGAATAGGCTAAAAAATAACTCCTCCATCGTAGAATCGCGATGCACAAGTGCTGCAGGTCACGAGTTCGATTAGCATAGACACTGCGAGCGGAACAGCCAACCGCATTGGTTACGTCTGGCTAATAGAGGTGGCAGAATCTGAGCCTCCATAATGCTACTCTCTATCCGAAATGAGTGTTGAAAAGCGCCTTCCTAAAAGGGCTTGAGAATTATAACTAGACAACTTAACTGCAGATTTTGTTTAATCTGAATGAATACTATCAAGAAATACGACGATCGTTAACCAATTCTGAGAACAAGAAAAAGCTTAGTGTTCCTTTATGTAGACTTAGTTCTACTGATAATATTTACATTACTCCTGTTACTCTGGGATTCAAGTTCAGGGGAGTGAACTCCCTCTGGTCTCCTAAGTGCTTAGGAGATTGTCCCGACATGTATACGCTCTTTAAGGGTGGAGATTTCATGTTGCATGCTCTTGGAGCCATACAAGTAATAGCAAAAGTGGCAGTAGTTTTTATTGGTGTTTCGTGACACGGCACTGTTAATTATCCCCAGAACTCTGGGCGCGGGATAATAGACAGAAGAAGAGAGAAGGAGGAAAAAATACGAGGGGAGAGATCCAGTCTAACTCCTAATTCCTCCCCTCCCTTTCCTGAGTTAGACTCCTTCAGGCATATACTACACAGTCTTTTCCTCCCTCCTTACCCCTCCCCCCCTCTCCTAGATTAACCTTAGTCCTCTTATCTGAATAATTAGCAAGCGTGCAAATGTAGATGGAAGATCGAGGGAGGGGGGGGGAGAAGGTATTTATTGCATTGATACAATGCTACTGGCCTAATAGTATATAGTTATTTGTTCCTGTTTTCCTTAGCCCAGTCAAACAGAAAATGGATGCCTAAAATAAGTATTGTCTGTTTGTAACGCAGCGATTAATCTCAACATTGAACGCAACACTATAGGACCTTTTCAGCAAATTCTAACTAACAGATACCAACAAATGGAAGGGAGCATACACAAACTCAGTAAAAATTAAACAGACAAGACAAGTCAAATTCGCTTTTTTAAACTGTGAAGACGTATTGGGGAGTTCGTAATACAGTAATTGTGGAATTCAATACAGTTAAGTGTGTGCGAGAGATTATTGTGCTGAATAAAATTAAAATAAATTAACTTCAAATGTTTCACTTTTTATGAAAATTAGATTAATCAACATAGAGACAATAGACAGAAAGCACATCCCAAAGGAAGCCAACCTCAAAAGTCTCCCAAAAATTATACGAAAATGTCTCTGAGAAATGTGCTCTTCCATTTGAAAACGTCATAGATCAATCCCAACTTCTCACTCTTTTCCCAAGTTGGGGATATTAAGTCTCTGCTAGTATAATATACATTCTGTGTACATAAAATAATACTATTCGAAGGTGAATAGCATCTGAGGCCACTAAAATTGGTAGCCTCCATAATAAGCACACACTCCTAAATAAATTGCCCTTCGCAAGTCTGGTAATCAATTTCTCTTTGTCAGATAAGGTATCCTCGGATCCCTAATCTAATATAACTCCAATACGCGTTTAGAGGTGAATGGATATACATATTCATTCAACCCAAGTACACTGAATTTTTAGGACTTTGTGCTTTGCAGAAATGATAATTCCCCAGATGTTAGCAAAGACGATATACGATGCAAGAGAAGCTCTGTAGAATGAAGATACCTTATGAATCAAATTTCACTTAACTTTATATATCTAGCAACAATATAATTCGACATTCTAATTTATGCGGAGCACATATAGTTCGCATTTAAATAGTATTCATTTGTATACCTTTCGAAACGAACATAACTGCAAGAGTAAACAATTGATCTACGGATCAAAAGCAATTATAATATAAGTGTCGATCAAAGTAAATAGGTTTTTCATTTACGATCATTAATTAGTTAGTTTGTTGAAAATAAATGAAAGAGCAATAAAATAGCAATATAGACATAGACAAATTTTTATGCTCTTTTAAACTAGTTTAAAATGGCAAAAAATTTGAACTTTAAACAAGGGCACAAAAGAGCGACATACATTTTCAGAAACCGGAGGAGAATGACATTTGAGATTATTGATTGCGGCTTTTACTTGGTCGACAAAAGAAATCCGTTCCGTTTCATCAAGAGATAACAAGGACTTTATTTCTCTCCTCTCAGTCTTAAATAATAATAATTCAAAATAATAATAAAACGGTACCTCCAAATCATCATTTCGCTTGGTCAAATTAGCCAGGTCCGTTTCAAAATTTAACACCTGTTGAGCCAAAACATATTTGGTAAAATCATTCTTACTTATTTGATTTAAGTAAAAAGAACACTTTACCCTATTGTATTGGCTTCGAAGGGCTTGTTCATTTGCATCCCGTTCATCTTGTAAATTCTACTAATTCGAAAATTGTTATAAGAAATTAACCTTAATAACGTGTTTGTATGATTCTATTTCAACTTTTAATTCTGCAATCAGAGATTCTGCTTCCTGAAATGAAATAAAGTATAAAAATAAGGCAAATACCCCTTCGATTTTATTTTGTTTGGCAGACTCAAGTTCGGCTGAGAGCTAAAATAGAAACGAAATATTCAACCCAAAATTTCAAACTTACTTGTGAAATCAGAAGCTCCTTTTCCGATTGATTTTTCAAAAATGCTTGTAGTTTTGGTGTAAGTCCGCTATATTGACAGTATTAGACACAATCAAAAGAACCCACATTTCTGGTATATTTTCATGGGTTAGATTCCCATCTAAAAGAAGATCAAGCACATTTTTCTGACGAAGAAAGAATGAATTTAAGGAAAACGTACAAGCCTTAGAGATTTCGGACTATTATTACTATTTGTGCTCCCAATAATAAGATCTTTGTAATATTCCGTGACGTGATTGACTAAAATGTAATAAAATGACTGGTGAGTAAGAACTACCAGTTGTTTTTTCCAGATTTTCAAGATGTTTCTTTTCGAAATGAGCCAAAAGTGCAGTTTCAGAGTCCAAATTTAGGAAACATTCCGGACAAAGATATCCCTCATTCATTTTACTCATTCTCGCTCTTAAAAATTAAAAATCAATGTAATCAGGAATGATTTTGCAAATAGCACAAAACCACGAGAACAATCGGTAAGACTTTTCGGGTATTGTGGCATAAAAATTTATTTACAGATATAACTATAACACACAAATAAAACCAGGCGAGAAGAATCTATTTGGAATTTCCAGGTTGAAACCGTAATTCTATTAGGAAAGTAAGGTTTCGTTGAAGAATTTTTTGGTAAGAAACAGCTTCTTCGAAATCTCCAGAGGTAAGCTTTTTATTGATGATGTCCAGAAGAAAATCATTCTCATCCATGATTCGATCAACTGTAAATTGGGTAGGAGGTTCACGAGTGGCAATGATCCAGGACATTCTAGGCTTATATACTGTTAACAAAAGAAAATCAGTACTATCATCTTTCAACAAAATAAAAATAGATAAAATTTGATGAAGAATTTATTAGACTTAAATTCGAATAAACTTAAATGGGCTCTTCAGTGGTAAAATTATGTTAGTTCTTATCATGATAAACGAAAACTTATTTTGAGACAAAGATAATTTTCATAAAGATCTGAACTAGTATTGGTCACAAACTCACTCAAAAACCCAGGAGGTAAATAAGAGAAACTGGCAAGCCGCATTCATTAAGTAACTCGAGACCAAGTACCAAATGAAGAAAGACCATTTTGGTATATCGAACTAATTGTCAAAATAACCATTAGTAATTCCCACTACTTCATCTATTATAAGAGTTCATCCTGAAAATTTTGTGCGATTTTTCTCATTTGTATCCTTTATTAGGGTTAAAAATTGTAAGTCCTACGTCTTACCATAATTTTAAAAAAAATTAAACATGAAATATGTAAGATTTCATAAAATTGTAAACCAAAAAAGGCCCAAAAATTTTCTCCAGTAAGCCACGAAATTGCAATTAATATAATTAATTAAATCTGCCATAAGTAAATTCAAAATGGATTCAACACCTAACGCAATATTACCCGATAAAATGTGACTGAGATTACAAAGTTAGCGCTTAAAAATCAGTACTTTTAAACAAAAAGATTCTTTATTTTTAGAAATTTTTATTTTGTACACGTTAATTTTCGTTAAGTTCTTAGTTAACTTTTAATTCTGCTTTTACTGCCTATGCGAGATGCTTCTCAATTTCAAAAACTTTCATTAAAGCACAAGTAATTAGTATCAGAAAATCCGTTTTGAGAGAGTTTTTCAAATATTTTGGTTTCGCAAGTCATTGGTTGTCTTTTTACTATAACCTTTATTCTGCATCGTCGAGTGGTTAACGTGTACATTTCCCTAGACAGAGGCTAAAATATCAATGCTCATCTGTGTACACCCCGTAGTAATGTCGTTAACAGTTTCGCTGAATGCGATTTTATATAGTAGGGACTCCATGAAACCCTTATTTTTACAAGAGATGCGAGAAGTATTTGTCTGAAAGAAACGACTATTAAGTTTTAGAATGTAATTGGTATCTGCCAAAATAGACACTATGAATATGATCAAGTTTTCTAACTGGCAACTAATACTTCACAAAATAAACATATCACGTATATTTGAGCATAAAAATGTATATTTTCAAATCAAGTGAAATTCTTGATTTGTTCATGTCAAATACAGTAGGAGAAAAAAGTTATTCTCAAGATTTCAGTGTATGTGGTTGAAATGTAATGTAATGTCTGCAAATAAGTGATCAGTTGTCTTTTGAGAACGTTATTTAAAGTAGGGATTGAACGATTCACCCCACCAAAGCCGGTGAGAGTAGGAAGTGAGACGTCGTAAGAACCACTATTAATCAATGTAAAAGCTATTATATATGGAAAGTCAAAATATCGAATGTACATTTACATTTAACTTCTATGAGATCAGTACCAAAGTCTTGATGGAGTTTCAGGGAAGTAATAATGTTCATTCTCTCGAGTGATTACTGACAGTTAACTCCGATTAATTAATGCCTTCAAGTGATTAGTCAGCGTTTAATCATTTTACGCGTTTGACATTTTAATGAAATTCGTTTGAACGAAACGCCATACAGAGATTAAAATTCAGAATCAATCTCTTTAAAATGGCCACTAATTCAAATAGGCTCATGAATCACGCTTTTGAAAACTATAATACGTAAATTATTTGTCTCTATAATTTATTGGAAAATTTCGTTGAGTGAAGTCAGTGGACCTTTTGAGTAATGCATCATAACATACAAATATTTCTAACAAAAAATGCAACTTTTATGATTAAATATCCAATCTTGGAGTGAAATTTGAGGCATATTTTCATAGATAAGGAAAGGCAAAGCATATATAGCAAAGTCTTTAGTATTAGCTAACTTAGCATCAAACAGAAACTAGTCCAAATCAATTTTTATGGATCGATACAACATTAAAATATTAGAATGTAAAGAATACCCAGAGTGGCTACTTCAGGGTACTTTTATCCACTGCCCAATACAAATTTAAGTTTTTCGGTATAACACGGGGTAAATGAAATCTTCAGCTCTTTCTTCCCAAGAAAGGGTTTGCATACACTATCCGAAATGGACTTGTGAAGTTTTTTTATAATTTTTGTTTCCGTCGAGATTTCAATAATAAGCCGAGTCGTAAAGAGCAAAGAAAAATAAAGAAATAATACTTGCTGTAAAGAAGAATAGGTGATTTCATATTACTGGACATTTTAAAATAAAAATATTTGGTTTTTATTAAAATACATATGGCCTGTTTTCACTTAATAGTCATTCACCTATATATACCTAGAGTTTTCATAAATTTAAAAACATAAAAGTTAAAGTTAAAACATTTTTATTAATTTATTATTCCAAAGTCTGAAGATTTTAATTGTGCTAATAAAATTACATAACCTTTAAATTATCCAGACGTGACAAATCAGGTTGTCTTATAGGTCATCTGTCGTCAATTCTGTAGTAGAGTTGGAGACGTTTTCTAATGGTATTTGACTAATAGTCTTAACTGTATTTTTTTAGCTTTCAATCCTTGATCTCCTTTCCTATTTCACCTATTTTATTTATGGACTAGCGTTATTATTCTGCGTTGTAATCGGACTATTTTATTTAACGGAATTAGTTGAAGAATACACCACCGCAACTGGAAAAATTATACGTGTTACAATTTACACGGTGGTATGTATACAATTAACCTTCCCCTTCCTTGATGGGCTTTCGTACAGTCTTACAGCAATTGGACTTATCGCTCACATCTCTTATTTGAACCTGTTAAAAACCTTCCCTGCATTTCAGTACACTTCCTTTAATTTCATTCTCAATTGCATTTTATTACTTCTCCACAATATTATCGTCTTTAGATCAGAATCCCTCTACACCAAAGATACTGTCCATATTCTCACATATTTAACATTTTTCGTTTGGTTAGTTCCTTTAATGTTTCTCCTCTCTCTCTCTGCTAATGATGATACCCTACCTCAGCATGCTAACTTTGCCACTTATCAAGAATCTAGGCCTCTGATTAGTGGGAGTGATGATTTTGTTTCTAGTTTCTTAAAAGGAAAACGCCGAAGTCTCTACTCTGCCTTGTCTTATCTCAAAGACCAATTACCTGAATTTCGATCCAAAAAGCTCTATTAAGAATCGCGGATTGTTATTATTACTATCAAAGACTACCTAACACACATGACTCAAGTCTCATAGCATGCTCCTCTCCATACCACATATTTATGATACTTCATTGTTAAATATATTCATTTTTGTCAATTTTTTAAAATTTAAATGTGCATTTTTAACATCTTTTTCGCTGTTGAAAATTTGTTCATCATTGATGTGAGTGCGTCTTTAAGATGTAAATTTTTTGTCACCTTAGAGCTCACGGGTTTGATTCACATCGGCGCGTGCCCAGTGGTTAAATTGACTAATACCGTTTAATAATAGTTGCAAATATAAATTTTTCAACTAGGATATCTAACGGATTGGTATTAAGTAATGATTTCGCTCAATGGATTTGACATTTCTCCTTGTTAATAATAGCGACTAGCACATTTAGAAAAGTGTTTTTCGTACTCTCTTTGAATAAAGTGGTGGCATCATGGTGTCTTCCTGGTGACAACTCGAATTCTGCCGCTTTTAAGTTAATCAGGCTTGACGTTCATGACTGAAGAATTCCGATCGCTAGATACTCACTGATGAACATCAAACCCGTGAATTCTGACTTTGCAGACCGGCACGTTAACCTCTGCATCACCGACCTTTTCTTGAAAGGGATTTTTTCCTTTTACCGATAACGGCAGTTTCAGTTATTTTCTCTGAATCTAGCAAACATCCATGTAGATTTTTTCCGTTTCACTGATACATTCCTAACTTATTGCAATGTTGGGTCAGTTTGTCAGATTAGGACATAGAATCTGAATGTTGCACATTCAGGTATTAATGTGATATTTACCAAATAAGATTCGAAACACGCACTTGTAAATAATTAATGCCGAAGCCCATTCAGAAAAGACTTTTCAACGCTTCTCTTTGATTGAAGACGAACCTCATATAGTCTACCTGGTGAGCAACTCGAAATCTCCCCCTTAACCAATGCAGTCGATCATTCTGTTCACTGGGTGTTCGCCGATTGGTATCAAACCCGCGACCTCAAACTTCGTAGTTAGAACCGTTACTAGAACAGTGCTTAAGTCTGAGCACGAATAACAATGAAATCCATTTACTAGGTGTTCAATAATAGAGGAGGCACAGGTACAAGCATGTTTTCTTCTTCCATGAAAAATTTTTTCAATAATAGTTAGATGTATACAAATATTAAATTAATTGCCTACAGTTATCGCTGGTCGGTTAATGGCTAACTTCAAGAATAACGTTTCATGTTCACAAGCGTATATAATCTAATTAATGAAATGCTTGTTAATGCACATGTCTAGTTAATCCGGGATAACGAATGCGGAGCCAGTAAATGGCGAGATCAATTGTAATGAGTAACACTGATCAGAAGAGGAATATCAGGATACGGATTTATCATCAGGGGAGCTTCAGGCTGCTACTTCTAGTAAAACATGGGTATTTACTACGGTAATTTCTTTCTAGTAGCGGTATAATTTGAACACGAGTTATGAGCTATCTAAGGTGATATTAATTTACTATATCACCCTTTAAAAGTCTGACCACGTGAGACTTCCTTCATCATCCGGTTTGTCTACTCTTGCAATTATAATTGGCACTAATATAAGAAGATGACATCTAAGTAAGATGATGTATCTCTGAAACTTGCACAAATTTATATGCCTTACGTCCCAATGTAATAGAAGAACTTTGTATGTTCCAGAATTTCTCGTTCGGGTATCCACATAGATAACAGGGTTGCAGGTCTTTGAGCATCTAGAAAATTTATTTATTTTGCCCATGAAAATAAATGAATGGGCAATTGAATTTCAAATTTATTGTATGACGAAAATATTAATATCTCTTTCGACACGTTATAATGGAAATGATTATGATTGTATAAGAAAATAGAAAATTAGAATTACAGTCAATAGTATCCAGAATTTGCAATAAGCTTGGGCTCCTCCTCAGCCATGAAATCACGAATTATAGGAGGTTCATTTCTGTATAAATCATCAAGACTTTCATTAATTTTCAACTGTTCTAATCCTTGCTTCATTTGGTCATTGGTTTCGTCCAGATTTAGCCATTCCAATGATGGAGATTGTGGAATAATACCACGTCGTGACTGAGGCAGAAATTCCGAGCTGGAACAAAGGACAACTTTACGATCCGATCTCTGTTTGGTCTTAATTTTGTTTGATGTTGCCACCGAACGGTGAACTTTTATCGGCCTCTTTAGATCAACCAATCTCGGGTCATAGACATGAATTGTGTCAAGGGTCTCAGCTCTGTCTCGTCCCATCCGCAGCTTTTCTGCAGCCAATTCAACCTTTAATTGAGTTATTTGTGCCAACACTTCATCCATTTTAGGACTTTTTTGGAGTTCCTCTCTTAGAGGTGGATTTCTGACAACTTTCGTAGCTTTCGGTCGACTCGATTGGCGCTCTAATGCAACTTGAACGCATGCACTTTGCTTTCGAATTTCATTCTTTGGAGGTAAAGGAATCTGTGTCAATTCTGACGATTCCGTACAATGAAAAGATTCGGATGGATTAGGACAACTTAATGATTTTGTATCATTAATTACTTTCTGTAATTCCTTTACTTCCAATTCTTTCTGCTCCTGTTTTCTCTTTTCTTCTTTAAGACGCTTCTCCTCTATTTGAAGCATTAGTTCATTTCTATAATTCCGGTTGGCTATCTTTTGGGATTCTGTTAGAGGAGCACCAAAAATTCCATTTCCACCTCGAGCAAAGTTTTCTGGTCTTCGTTCAGAAACCAAGTTCGAGTTTGTGAAAGAAGCCTCGGTGGGTTTATCACGAATTCGGTGTCCAAGGCTATCATAATCACGAGTTTCAGCCATTTTGATCAGGTCTTCTTCACGTTCCCTCTGCTTCTGTAATTCTCTTTGGCGGTGCTTTTCTTCAATTTGTTGTTTGAGTTCATTGGCATATCTCTGTTTTTCTATCTGTTTCAACCTTTCAAGGGATGCAGGCTCCTCATTTACCTTTGTAAATGATTCAGCTTTAATGGAAAACTTATTTGTCTTTGTATTAGACTCAGAGCTTTCTTTATCCGATTTGTTATTTTCAGATAAATTCATTGTTTTTATCACACCTTCCAATTCATTAAGTCTCTTTATGGCGTCATCAATAATATTTGGTTGATAAGTATTAATTGGAACCGGAGGAATATTATCCTGAATATGATTGGATTCCAGTTGGGGCTTCTTTAAATCCTCAACGTTTTGCTGTAGTATGTCTAATCTTTTCAGAAGAACTTCCATGTTATTGTTTATATTTACATTCGCAGCCTGATCCTCAATTTGCTTAATAGGATCTGATGCAGTTTGGTTAAATTTGATGACCTTCTTCTCCGCAAAGCGATTGCGAAATCTTTCTTCATCCATGGCTTTAAACTTTTGGTATTCCAGATTAAGATCTCGCTGCTTCTGAAGTTTTTCCATTTTCTCATCTCGAAATTTAAAAAAATATTCTTCCTTCCCGGTGTTGGATTCATTCATAATTATTTGCCGATTTTAGAAGGAATATCTGAGAGTATTCATTGTTTAACAAAATGATGTGTACCATATGAAGTTGATATTTTAGACAAGGTCGTAAACTCGCGAGAGTCTATAAAAGCTTGGTAAATATAATTGGTTGGTACAAACAAAAATTCATCCGCGAAGTTAAATAATCAGTTAATAAATAATGAACCAAAGCGTTTTATATAGGTATAAGATACTAGTGTTCTTATATATATTGTTTTAATACAGTATTATTAATTTTTATTGCTCAATGATTTTTCCTTAAACTTGACGTCCCACATCAGATAAAATAAAAAAATATTAGAGCGCGTAAACCTTTTAGCAGAGCAAGACATTAATCCTTAAATATTTGATTCCGATAATTTATTAAGTACTATATTTAGAATAACACAAAATTTAATTTTAACTTAATTCAGAGACAATGATAGTTTCATTACTAATGCTCAAATAAAACACAATTGAAATAAGACACAAATAAAAACTGAAATTGTAAAATATAAAAAGATTCACACAAATTATTTCTCTTATTTATTCTTATGAATTGGTTTTGTTTTAACTTTTTTCAGACCTTACAACACGGTTAGTTAATGAGATTTCGCATTTCAATGTTTTTTCGATTATGCCCTTACCTTCCGAAGGAGATGATGTTTCTGAAGTTGTGGATATACTCAGGAAGATCAAGGTCTATGTTCAGTCTGCAAATGAACAATTGGGACACTCAGATTCCAAAGGTAAATATTTTACATCAAATAATTCATGTATATATTTCCATAATTTCAAATAAATGAAATACGTAAGCTAAATCTCAATTTATTTTTCGATCGGTTCTATAATTCCAACGTTTGCAAAAATTTTGGATTTATTCAGTTTAATTTTAATTTTTCTTTTATTTAATTCAGTATGGTATATTATCTATAACATATTTTGTTG
>CAADRB010000004.1:2582308-2652112 GCA_900708905.1 Hymenolepis diminuta | reverse complement strand
ATAGTATGGGATCAGAGTATTGCATTCATCTAAACTTCTTCCAGACATTGCAGATCTCCTGAAAACTTCAAAATTAATACAGGGACCGCCCTTACGTTCCCATCAATTGGAAGGCATACGGTGGATAATTGATCTCTACAAAAACGGTTTAAATGGCATTCTTGCAGATGAAATGGGTCTCGGTAAAACTGCCCAGGTTTGTCTTTATAATTCATTTAACTTTTTTAATATTAAAGATTATTGCTTCCATGGCCTTGATGGCTGAAAATGGTTCTCCTGGACCGTTTCTTATTGTTGTCCCACTCTCCTTACTCTACAGTTGGTCCGAACAGATGAGTACCTTTGCACCGGATATTCCACATATTTTATATTATGGAAGCACAACCGAAAGATTGGCACTTCGGAAACAGATTAAGGCAAAACACCAGTCTATGTTGGAAACGGTTAAAGAGTCTTCTAGTTATCATTCTAATACATCAGTTGCTATGAATGTATCAAAAAAGCGTAAAACATGTAAAGGATTGGCAAAATTTCCTCAGAATATCATAAATAAGCCAGAATTATCAATTCGAAATATTGTTAAAATGCCACGTAAAGATAGGGTTCCTTTTATTATTGCTGACAAACAAATTTTGAATGAAAAATCAGTGAATCAAACCCAATGGAAGTCTGGATTTCTCTCTATTATCTCTTTTCACGTATCCCTCAAATACAAGACAGAAAGTACAATTCTGAGTAATCTTGAAGAAACTTTAGAGGAAGCAATTTCAAAGAAACGTTTCCGCCCATCAAAGAGGCTTTCTATTATAAGGAAGAATTTGAACAATTATTCTCCTGAATATCAGCAAGCGATCCGTTCTCTTCCTACACCAGAAAGGCAGACGGATGTCAAAAAGAAATTTGCTAAATCTAAAAAACCGAAAATCCCAACCATCCCTGGCTTTTACCAAAGTAATCCTGAGTATTTGGCAAATTTGGACAAAGTAATTGATGATGTTCTGGCTAGCAATGATGAATTTAGCCTTCTGGTTAGGTTTGATTCTCTGTTCAACTCCGAATCTAATGGAAATAATACTAGCTCCTCAACCACCTCGGACTTCACTGATGATAGATCTGCTTCTAGAGACATCTCCAGGCCTTATTTTTCAACAGTGTACAAAGAAAATAAACTGCAGGTGATGGGTAATTTCGATCAGAATACGAATAATATTCTTTATAGAGATTGTGGTGTAATTTCTCGCAAATTGAGGTGCGAAAATCAGCCTAATACAGAACCCGGAGTTTATCCTGAAGTTTTGACTAAAAATTTGTCCAATCATTCAGGGGATTCAAGTGTAAATGTAGAAAATAATATTAAAATGAAATACTCCGCAAATCTAATGCAATCACAGCATTCTGAAATTTATCATGGAATTGAAAATGAGTCGATCCAACGAGTTAGCATGCTTTCTATGCAAGCGTCTCCAACCACTGACGATCTGTTTTATTCAGCTCCATCTTCACCCATAGACATTTTTCAAGATGTTGAAAAAAATGGTGATAAAGAAATCCATACAAATGAGTCTACAAGCAATTTGATAATTACCACTCATGATATATCTGGGGGCTTTTCCAAAAATCCCATTCAGTATCCAGAATTATCTCTAGGAACGAACCGGATTTTTTTAAAAAATGGAGGTATTTTGAATGACAAATATCCGGATGTATCTTGGCCTGTTTCCCAAGTAATCACGTCAATCAACCAAACACATCAAAGTAAATCTTGGATTATTTCTAAAACTGAAAACCTAAAGGAAATGGAAGGAACGCAAACTGAATCATTTGAAAGCCAGGCAGTTTACTCTAGGACTGTACAAGAAGACATGTCTGGCTCAGATCCCTTTTCATTCATAGAAAATAGTTACAATGTCGAGGTAAATGTTCAAGAGAATACCGTTAACGATTTGACTGATGATACTGGTGTTATATCTCAGGGAATTTCCATGGGCTCTCTAAATCCAGTGCTTTTCCTCGATTCAAATAAGTCTTCTGATACATCCCTCGAAATGTGTCAAAGTGAAAAAATAGAAAAATTAATGTCTCGAGCGGTTTATGCAGATCAGTGTCAAATTTTGATGGAAGATAAGAATTATGGACCGAAGATTTCAGCCAACTCGAGAAAAAAAGGAATATGTTCCTCTGAATTTCATTCCGGTGCAAAAGGCTTTTCTACATTGCCTAATAACTTTTTCTCAGTGAATTTGAGCGAATCAGTAGATAACAAGGGTGAAACAAAGTTCATTTCTACAGACACGTTGTCTAAAGATAATCAAGATCTTCGAACAAAAACTGAAAAGATTGAACTGGAATCAGAAAACGAAACGTCACACACCATAGAAGATAAAATGGTTACTTCTGAAATCCAGGACCTTCAAAGGGGGATTCTCCCCGTTGTGATAACAACATATGAAACTGCCATTAAAGACTGTTCATTCCTCAGTAGGATAAGTTTCAAGGTAGGTTTTTGATTTTTCTCAAGTTTCCATCCTAAACCATAGGCAATGATAGTTGATGAAGCGCAAAGGATCAAAAGAGCCGCGTCGAAACTTTACCAGTGTTTACAGACCTACGATGCAGAAATGAGATTAGTCGTCACTGGAACTCCCCTACAGAATAATATTTCAGAACTTTGGATGCTTCTGCATTTTCTCTTGCCTGAGATCTTTCCAATGGTGGCTGACTTTGCTGTAAGTTTTGTCAATTTCAATTAAATTCTAAACTGAAGGTGTACAGATGTACTAGGTGTGGTCGAAGCAGGCTTAAATAAGTGAAAAAGGCACCTTGTTGTTTAAATATGCTTGGGCATAATTACTAGAATCGGTAATTTGCCTGCAATCATGCTCATTTCTTCATTAACCCTCTATGAATCGACGGTGCAGCAGCCATTGTGCTCGTCTGCAGTGTCAGGGGTCACGAGTTCGATGTCTGTCGGCATAAATCCAGTGAGCGGGATGACCAACTGCATTGGTTAGGTTCGGCTCAGATTGAAGAACATATCTATAGACTATTTCGAGCTTTTTTCAGAAGTGGATATATTTCTCAACAATAGTTTCAAAAATGGAACAATTCGGTTTTAATATATAACAGAATTGAGGATTACACCGAGAAGGTGACATTCTAATCACCCTTTTATTTTGAGATTTTAAATATTCGGAAATAGGGCATTTGGCGTCATTGCATTTCGATCCATTTGAAGTCTCACCTATAATCTAGTAGTTTTTTTTTCGAATATTCACAAACAGTTAGCAGCTTTAAATTAAACCGTTCCAGCAAGAATCTCCATTAAGAGTATGGTTTAATTCAAGTTTTCATTCATTACTCATAAAAAGTAGAATTAGTATGAAATCCTTTACCACAGAAGAAGCTTTCAAACACAAGAAGAAGGTGGCTTTTAGAGTCTAAATTTAGAAGATTGATAACTTTTAATCTTGACTGACAAACTTTTGGATTAAATGGCCATTTCCCTCCTTTTATTCTCTTATCAGCGTAGGTTAACAATGTCATTTATAGGAGAGCGTGTTTACACTTTGGAAATTAATTTCAATTAATTTTGTTAAAAATATTTAAGTCACATATTTCAGATTATTATCTATAGCTGCGCAAAAAAATTACAAATTTTAAAATTACGAAATAACTAAGTAGTTCGATAAGAGGTGAAATGGGAGATAGAATCAAAGCATATAATGAAGTCAGGATGCCACAAGTCCTTATTTGAACTCTGAAGGCACTGATTTGTCCACCTTCTCGTAAGAGGTAAAATTCGTTATTCAATATCCAAAGTTTTCAGAGGTCATTTTTCATGATTTGATCTCTATGAATCTGAGCGATACTAAAAGCTCCTTGGCCAGTTGATTAAATTGAATGGTTGTTTACTGGATTTTACTCGAGTTGAACAACTTTGCCATCCAGTTCCATTACTTTTGATTTCTTCGTTATTGTCGAAATGATATTCTCCATTGATGTGTCAATCGTCATATATACGATGATCTCTCAAATTTATATAAATTTTGTGCCTTTTCTGACATTTAGGGCACGGAGTATGTCTTAGGAACCTCACTTTGTGAGTTCTGTTAAAATTACATTAAGCGCACCTCTAAAGCATAGCCATTTTGTACCTTACTTGAATAGACGTATTCAGGCATTTCCCAGTCGTTTAACTTGAGAGTAAAATGAGACTGCTAAGTTAATAGCATGGGATGGTTGGGTAGAAATAGTTGAAAGCTCTAATCTTGCGCTGAGACATTAGCTTTCATGCCTTCATGGCGTTATTTTACTATATAACACATTTAAAAGCAGTATTAGTAGTATGAGCTACTCAAAGAAAATCTGGAGTGGCTGTGCTTCGGTATATTCATTTCAATGCTTAAGAACACAGCTACTTAAATATACCCTTTCAGTAGCTATTAGAATTTATAAGCTACCCATTACAGTTGTCACTTATTCAATGCCCCATGCTACCGTATTTTCCTTAGCCCAGGGTATTTCTCATACCGTATCGCTGCTTAATTACTCTTTTAAGTATTAGTTTTGGTTAATTCAGAAAATCAATACTAACGTGCATGTCTTTTAAGACGTAAATTTACCCATTGAATAAAGTAGACCTGATGTAAATGGATTTACAGCAAATGAAACGCAGTATAGTTGGGCCAAGTATAGCCAGATGGAAATACTGCACGCGATCCTGTTTTGCAATGCAATGATACAACCTGAAACGCTATGTTGAACAGTAGAATGAATGCGCTGTGACAGAATATGGAAGAATTTTAGTAACTGTCGTAACTCATTGAAATTTGATTTGATATTTTTGTTTAGTGTTGTTAAATTGTTTCAATTCGATTAAATCATATTCCTGTTTATCGCAATTAGAGCAGTAAAATTAAGTTATTAATACGAAACCATGTGACGGATAAACAGAGTTTTTCCCAATTGATTCTTTCCATTGATTTGTAAGAAGACAGACCTGGTATTTTATGATTCCTCTGACCAAACTTGGAATGTTTAACAAGACGATTATCATCCATTACAATGCAGAATGCTTTTGCAGTTTTAAATCATAGGATAGAATCTGAACACACTAAATGTCAAAATAGGTCAGTAGAGGATGAAATGAAGGATCTTATGGGAGTACATAAAGAAGTCAGAATGTCAAAAGTCGTACTTAATTTGAATTCTGAAAGAATTCATTTATCTACTTTAAAATGGAAGTGTATTGAAATCTTCTTAAATTTATCAAAAGTTCTTTATTCGACACTGGCTGAGTTTATATCCGTGTTATTCAGGGCGTGTTGATTTGTGTATTTAATTGAATTGTTGGTCATGCCATTTTAAATCATTGTGAATAACCAACATCTTCCCATAGCTAATAGCTCAATAACACACCAAAAGTTTATTTAACACCAATAAAGAAAAACGATACAGGAGAGGAAAAAAAGGATGAAAGTTGAGTTATGCATGCAGAACGTATAGATTTGAGTTTGTCACCTGAGTTTATTCTATTCGTTCAGACAATGACAACCAGAACAAAGCAGGCATTAGAAAAGTAATGGTGCAAATTTGTCTTTGAATGATGATATAAGCTCCAGGTATATTAATAAGCCAGCAATCTAGTTAGAGCCTGTACAGAAGCACTTGCCAGGACATCATTTAACATGAACGCAAAATGGATAGAACATAATAGAATATCGGTCACTGCCTAGATCAGGATATTTGCTCATATCCATCTTGCTCGCTCGGGATGTAAGATTATGTCCATTTTAGTAAAATTAGTACTACCTCTCACTCTCAGTACTCCTTATGTTTTTTACTGCTTATTTCTACCTTTTACACAAATGGCCGATTTTTTATTCTTCCATTTTTCTTAATCAATTTAATTTTGGTTGATAATGACTTTTTCGGTCCACGCTTCCTGCATGACCTCATCGTGTCGAACGGAATTTGGTTCGAGCGTTCCTTAGTTAATTTACTGAATGTGGTCTAGTAAGCTTCTAATTTTCACACGTATTACCTCACCTGGATACGTTTCTGTTGAATTCGTGGATGTTATTAAATTCATTTCCACGTTTAAATGTCTACTTTTTCCCAAACAGAACCATTACGCCATTCCTATCCCATAATTAACTGAAATATAAATCTAATACTAATAGAATTATTCTGTGTTTGCGTTATTCTTAAATTCAATGCATTTTCCTGTGAAAATCCGTCTTTGAGTTTTATTCATTGGCATAGCTTAGATAAATATAATATGATGCATTCGAATACCGGTAATATTTAAGATACTAAACTCTCGAATCAAGTAATTAGTTCGTAATCACTTAATAGTCACAAAAAGGTTTCGTTCTACTGTTGTCGGTTTGAACAACCATAAAACTGAGAGGTTTTATTATTATTAAATTTAACTCAAGATCAAAGTCGACCTGAATGAACTTTTAATACTTAGCATTCTTCATGTGTTCTGTGTCTCAATTGTGATGTTAGATATGCACACGACAGTAATTTTCCCTTTTTTCTTGTTAGTATTAGAAACCTGGTACCTATCATTTGAATTTCATTTACTCTTTTTCGGCCATTTATACTTGATCTTGTGAACAAAAGGAATGCGATTGTTATTTTATTGTTTTCTCCTTTCAGAGATGGTTTGACCCAGCCACCCTCATGGATCAAATGGGACGTGATCGATTGGCTGCCCAGGAGGCTGAACATGCTTTAATAACAAATCTTCGCAACATTATCCATCCCTTTATGCTTCGTCGAACCAAGGCACAGGTGGACTTTAAACTACCTCCGAAGAGGGAAGTAATTCTGCGGGTTCTTATGACGCCAGACCAACAGGTATGTATGTATTTTTTATGCATTTTCCTAACTCTTAAAGGATTGGCTTATGGTAAGCTATTTATCATTTTCAAAAGAGAAACACGTTTGCCAAAGTTATCCTGGAGTAAGAAAATTTTCTAAGAGTCTAAAGCAGCACCAAAGTAGTAAAGCTACTTTCAGGAAGCCAACCAAGTAAGACCGAAAGATATTGCAAAATTGGTGATCCCCCTAAAGGCCAACAGGATACAATAGTCTTTTCAAAAACTAGAAGACCAACAGTTGAGTCTGATCGATTAAAGGAATGAAGGTGGAAAAGAGGAAAGATAAAGAGGAATTGGGAATTAGAATGAAAGGAAAAAAGCTGAGGCGCTGAACATGTGAATCTTAGATTGGGATTAAAAGGGCGAATTAAAGTACTTTAGGAAGCGTGGTCAAAATGAGTATTTATTATAGATAGGACAGAATGCCAATCACTAATCCCCAAGGTTTGTTTTATCAATCTGATTGGCGATGACAGCTAGTATCCTGAACACTGGGCCTAAGATTGTACCGGCTTCATCAACTTTGATGACTCAGTTACAGATTAACAGAGCCGCATAACAGCAGTGAAAATAGACAATTTCATCGTATCATTAACATTAAGCTATAGGCATGAAGATACTAGTCTTATTCATTTACTTGATGTACCAAATTTTTTTACATAGAAACTTCACGACTACGTGGTGCAGACACTACTTGAAAAGGGCTCAATAGCGATACCAACTAAAAACTCCACAGGAAGCATCACTACTGTTGATACGAAAAATATTTTGAATGAAGGTTGCAAAAGACGCGCGGCCTACAATCGGTGTCATTATTATGATGAACACCGCTCTGATTCGAGGTAATTGAGGATGTTCGAACGATAATCATTTTCTCTTATGTTGATAAATTCTTCTCTGCTCATTGTCATTTCAGTAGAGCGCCATACCCTTTGCTAAATATCTTTTTTAAAAGTTTATTTGTTACTCCTAATGCGGACATTATTACAAACCTTGAGAAATTTTCTAGGAATATTGTTTCTTTGAGCCTCAAATAAAAATTGATTCTCCATCAATAATCCATCGATTGGTCCGTATTCAGCATAGTCAGTAGTTATTTTACGAGCTCAACGTGAAAAAGTTTCCAAGTTGCCTTATAGCGCCTCGGGTAGGTCATTATGTATCAAGAAAGAGTAGTATTTTGCTTTGAATAATGTATGGATGGCGAGATGGCAAATATTTTTTATGATAAATCTGTTCCCTGATATTAGATTTACCTGGCGTTATTTGATAATAAATTAGAATTTATTTATTTTTCTAATAGCCTCGAAACTTTTTCCCCAATCTGTTCGCAAGATTGATAATCTCAATGAAATAACTGCATCTAAACGGCCAAAACTTGACATGGATCTTCCGACTACCGGAAATTGGTACTTTCTTTTTTAATAGTTCAGATTTTATTGGATTTACTTCTATCCTGATTCACAAAAGCAGATTCGTTACAAGCTCTATCATATTATTATTATGTTTACACGCCATTTATTATCCATGAGATCAACTAAAAACTTTCATGAATTTCGCCCTGGAGAAATTATTTTTGCCAATTACAACATAAAACAGTTTGCAAATATTAGTCATGGGGAATTTGAAAAAATAGATTATTCAAAATTAACTGCACCTTATTAATCAAATGCATTGTTTCAGAAAGCATCCGGCCTAGAATATCTTTAAATTAAAAAATACTCTCAAGCCGTTTTGCCTTTTAGAAATGAAGATCCGCCGACTGTCAGAAAGAGATGTCGGCGAAAGAAGCAAGAGATTGTATCAGACAACGCTAGAAGCACTACCAACGGTCAAAAGGAGGCGGTTCTCATGTCAGACAGCGGGAAAAGGTAATCCATATATAAAGAAAGCATTTTCACCTAAACAACTAAAAAATGCTAAATATGTTTTGAAGAAAACACTTTAATGTTTTGAAGCAGCGAAACGAACTTCGAATGAATTGAAAGAATAGGTAGGGTCTATGCAAGAGAGCAGTGCTTTTGCACTATCATTGGAATTATTGGTCTGCAGGCGTAGTGATCAAGAAAAACTCCAACTGTCTTTGAATCGGACAAAAGACGTGCGTACTTAAAGTGCCATACATCAGAATATCATTCTCTTCTAAGTATCTTTAGAGAAAGGAGCTAAAAAATTACACTACATTATTCCTCCGACCTGAAGTAGTGAAAAAGCTCGAATCCAATAGACTAAATCTCCTTTCCCTTTCCTTATTTTTATCGATATGTATATGCATTCACTAACTCGAATAATATAGTGCATACTATCTTAATAAGTAACAGCACATATAATCTATTTATTATATGGTATAGAGCAAAGAAGTTCCATATTATTTGTATATGTCGAGTTACAGTTTGAAAGTGTTGGGAAAGCTACCCCAGTTTATTGACTAGAAGTTGAGTCATATATATATTTGAGTGCACTCATCAAGAGCTTCCATTCGTATCCACCGTTTTCTGTCTTCACGTAAGGATTAAGGGTGTTAGAAACCAAAATTTTCTTTCATACCTGGTGCTGATTATCGATATGTCTAACCTCTTCATGCAGCAGGCAAAAGCTTGGTTAAATGGTAAATTCTCAGATCCAAATGTTCACTTCCCTTTTACGTATATGTAGATTCGATAGCTACATGGCATGGAAAATAACCGGTCTCTGAGATGTGTTTACTTGTATTTAATTGACTTACTACTATGGTCTTATATATTCAGAATTTCATGAGTGTATCATTTTATAATATAGTTTGATTAAACCAAGACCAGATTTAGTTCCTGGTTTTTTCGCAAAATCGCAGTAATGCCCTTAGCTAGGTTATTTTTGATAAAGGAAAAAAATATTATTAAATCTAACACTTACCTTCATCTATTGATAGGAACGAAAGGCTTTCGCTACTCAAGAAACGAGGAAGACCACGTAAAACAAAGTTCAACTCGAGACATGTTGAAAATATCAGCCCTCCTCGTCCCACAAAACTATGCAAACCGCCATACAAATTCCTCAAGAGCGCCGCATCCAGTTCAAAACTTATGCTCCTTCGAAGACTCGCTAACCATTCCTATCTCGTACTTGAACGTCCACGTTCGCTCGATTTAAACAAGGAGGATTATCAATCAGATAAGAAGAAGCAGGCTTTCGCGAATGAACTTCTTCGAATGGGTGGGAAGTTGACGCTCCTTGATCGACTTCTTAAGAAACTTATTGCAACTGGTCATAAGGTAAATAGTTTCTCATTTCCACAACAGTGCTAAGGCTCTTAGGATTACGTCCTCGTGGAGCCATGAAATATGAAGAGCTAGCTCAGCGATTTCCTATGGAAAATCCCGCGACCATGCTTCCTCCTTGGGCTTTTATGAATAGTCATCCCAGTTCTCTTCCGAGAGGAACTAAAAAGAAAGCTTACAAAAAAACACAACTAAGGCAATTTGATCAAGTAGTCATGGCTAAATAGCCAATAATGTCAATTCCGGTCACTAAAAGCGTAAATTCTCATCTTAAGGGAACTCGAGCGAAAACTGAGAAGAGAGAAGCTGCCAGTTGCGTGGAAGGAAGGGAAATCAATGCCTTTTGCACTTTTAATGCAATCAATGTTTCTAGAGCGCATTTTCCAATTGCTCTAGGTCTTACAAAAGACAAGGATGATTGAAACCCAATATGCCAAAATGTCATTTTTAATGTTAATATTATATTTAGTGCGAATTTCCTCCAAAAATATTTTTGTGGAATCTCCAGGATATGTTCTTCGCTCTGGGAAACGAAGTAATTAACCTAAATCCCATGGGACAAATCTCCCCCATCCTTTTCACTCTGCTGTATCTACGCGCTAAATTGTCGAATAGCGCAATGTATACTATCTTTATGAATAAAGGAACATTTCAAATGAAAGATTTGGATGCAGAATCCAAAGCCCTTAATCATACATCTTCAGGAGGGACCAGTGAAATCATATCATTTGGGTCAAAAGAAGTTCGAGTTTTGTTTCTGCTCAAGTTTCTCTTCTTTTAGACCCTCATATTCTCCCAGTTCACAATGGTTCTGGATGTGATTGAAGATCTCTTGGAAGCTCGTGGTTGGGATTGGGTGCGCCTAGATGGAGCAGTTCGTTTCGAAACACGGCAGGAGGTGGTGCATGAATTCAATACTTCCGATGCAGACGAACTTCCCATCTTCTTGCTGTCAACTCGATCAGGTGGACTGGGGCTCAATCTCCAAACCTCTGCTGATACTGTCATCATTCATGACTCTGACTGGAATCCTCAATTGGATCTTCAGGCTATGGACCGGTAAGTTTGGTAATTGTCTTAAAGTGTTATGGTTGTGTTTTTGGTTGAAATAGAGGCATAATATAATATATAAAATTTTACTCACTGATATTTTTAAGGTAATCACCGTGAGTGAGTATTGTTAAAAAGTTTTGGTTAGTTTCAAGGCTGTAAATCTCCGCTTATACTAAATTTTTTGTAGGAATGAAAATGTGTGGTGTAGCAACCCATTCTTTAAACTTGAGCGAAGGACAAAGAGACCCCAATAGGAAATTGAAATTCAGATATATGCTTACCTTTTAAGGAAAGAATCTCCATAGTTTACTTTCCTCCCCATTTTGGTAACTGTAATATTTAAAACTATACGTGTTTATGTCCTAATGGTATTTTTAATGCAAACTTTAACTGGTCATGTTGTTGACCAACCGGACTTAATAAAACCGATGATAATTTGACGAGAACATATGGCTGGTATTATAATTCATAGCATTACAAAAAGTTTCGCCAGTTTTTTTATCGTGGAAAGCAACTAACATCGAATAACAGTAAGTCCAATAAATTATTAAGGGGAAGGATCGAAAAGATAAAGAGAGCAACATCAAAGTATCAGAGTTTTACTTCATACGATTTTTGAATTCCGATTGTACAATATTTACTAAATGAGCAGTTCACATCCGAAAATTCAAAGTTCATGATGTGTCCCCTTGATTGCAGCAAATGACTGCCTTCAATAGTCGGTGCTTATTGACTGGTATTATTTAGTCAGGAAGAGCTGATTTTGCCACTTCACTTCCTTTTTTCCCGATGGTTGAGAAGGCAAACGATCTTATAAGATATCCCACAGCCTTGGAAATTGGGGGTTGACGGTGTCAGAGAGGGGATCTGTTCCTAAAATTGCGATAAATATATAAGTTCACACGATACAAGTATTGTGACTTCACCCCGTACATGTGAGCCACTACATGAGTGGCAAACAGCTATCTTGAGGCGCATGTCCGACATATATTTTGATGATTATAATATATAACTCGACACAGCGGGGCGTAAGATAGTCAACGGTAAGTCTGCTATCCAATCGTCTTATGTCTCACACATGAGCCTTAAGCACACCACTGCATCACGAATATCCCCCACGCACATACAGAGGGAGATATTCACATAGATAATTAGTTGTATACAACACACACAGCTATATTTGTGTGTTATAAAAATACATACACTATTTCACCGCCTCAGATGTGGACTGACATAAGCTGCTGATAAGCAGCGAAAATCACACGAACATACTACTGAGGTATCTGATGGACTAGTAACCCCATATAGGTTGTATTGCATTATATTTGAATGTATTTGGAGCTTTTCAGGGAATGTTACAGCTTTCTATAAGGGGAACATAATGGTAGTATTTTGTGAGGCTTATTAACTAAGACTGCACAAGAATGACGCAAGAATAAAAATAAGCATATGACTATTAAGAGAATGACCGGTTGAAGTGACGAGTAGGAGTAACGAACACCATATGATGGATAAAATCGGCTCACCTAACCTTTCCTCACATTTATTTTCCGGTGACCTCTCTCTTCCATCCCCCCGTTCCCAAGTTTTAACGCTCAACCATGTGCTATCCGGACATCCTGTGTCTGGCCATTTTCAAAGCTCTCTTTGAGACACCGGGACCAAAGTGTGATTGACCCCTTTCCCCCCTACCCCCCAATGTCTCATGTATTCCACTGACCTATTATTGCACGGTACGAAATAGTCATAACTTGTACTCAGAATCACTCGGAAATATGAAATGATAATGGTAATGATCTGACATGAGAAGTCTGAATATTCTTCGTTTATTCACAAATGTAATCTAGTAATAATTGTACTGTTTTGAAACTAAGTACAAAGGCCCAGAGGACCCCAAAGAGAACATGTCTTTATTAAATCACATCTAATTTGATGTGGAAATTACAACAATTCAGATAGAAAAGATGAAGAACACTTGACAACAGGGGAAGTAAATCATACTCAAGTCACAGTGTCTTAAACTTAGTTTACCATGTGGTCAGATACTTCAAGCCTGGATACCCCACTAACCACTTGATCTTATGGCTTATGGATATCCATTATCCAGTTACATGGAAAACTCACTTTGAAACATTGTGATCTGGTTATGATTTACTCCTCTCCTTCTCATGGTGTCGAACATATCCCGTTGACTTGCTGGGATATGTTGTGATCTGAGCTCGCGAGTATGAAACAAAAGATTCCATTTAACGGATGATAATAGAAACGATCTCAAATGAGAAATTTGATTATTCTATCTTTATTTATAACTGTTATTTCTATTTAATTACCAATCTGGCCGAATGGCCTTGAGTAACATCTGTCACAGTTTCATTGACAAAGACTATTCACCAAAAGAAAAAAACAATAAACTCTCCACAGATTGGCTGGGTGAAATAATGTAGATTCCTTTCACTAATTCGTTTGTTTATCCATCGTAGAGAAAAGAAATTTGCACTATTAAGTCATAAATGGGAATCTCAAACCGTTAACTTGAGATGAAATTATGATAGTTAATGGTATGTTTTATTGCTTTCAAATTTATCTAGATTCAATGCATTCCTCTTGACTGTGGATGTGCATAATAATCGTGAATGCATTATTAAAAATACCTAAGGTCTATAGGCTTCTGATTAATCTTTCAGATATTATAAAAAGGACTCCATTTTGTCTAAAACAATTTAAAAAGGTGTGTCCCATTTGCATTTAACGACACTGTTATTGGTTATATTAGCAGACGTACAGTATCTAGCTTTTTGCTTGTTTCTAACATTAATTCATTCTAATTATATTTTAATTTTAACTTAAACTAGGTGTCATCGTTTGGGTCAGGAGAAGCCGGTACTCGTCCTTCGTTACTTGACAGCCAACTCAATCGAGGAGCGTATCTACACGCGGGCATTGGCCAAACGTGAACTTGAGCGACTTCTGCTCCATGATAAATCAAAACCCTTCACTTCCACAGTAGGTTCTCAACAGAACAGCGTTTTAACTTCATTATGAATATATGAGTGTTTTGAGACTTGGTGTCGATCCAAGAATTTGCTCAAGATTTCCAACATAATTCACACATTATCAACAAATTAAATATAATCATTCTACAATATATCTGACATTAGATAGATTGTTGTTGTGGGTACATTTTATGTATATTCACCCTTGAATCACACTGACGAACACGTCTATGTTGAAGCAAATGAAGCGCCGGACGTAGTGGCGTGCGCCTGCAGTCCAGCTATTTGGCAACTTTCATCGCTAGAACCGTATACTCCTACCTGGACTATGACCTAGAGGACTCCCAGATAAACATGGCCAAATTCTCAAATCAATCCACCCTTCATTCTACTTTGAACCTCGTTCTCTGTGAACTGCGAACAACTCATTTACCTTTCAAGTACTACTCTCTTGGCCAGGAATCTTTGGATTAGAGGCCAAATTTGGATTCTGGATACTCAGACCTTGAATTATTGAAATATTAGTTGATGTATATGCACTGCCTTGAAATTACAGTACGTTCAACCAAGCTTTGATGAGCTGTGTACGACGATGCAGTTTTGGAATCGACAGAACATCTAATATTTGCTATAGTTGCCTAAGATAATTTTGTTTCTTAATTATATATGCAACAGGAATTCTGCTCAAATAAAAATGCAATTTGAAAGACTTCCCCTTCTACACGAATTTCAACTAAAATAAGAAACAATAGGCATGGGAAAATTCTTAACTTACGAATGACAGATGAAGGCAATCTATATGTTGGGTGTTAAATGCGCATGCAGAAGACTATTGTGGTATTTTGACTGTCCTCACAATAAACGAGATTGATAAAAACTTTACTTTTTTGCGCTGTTTGTAGATGGAATTCGACGGTGAAAATGAAGACCAATCGTCCAAAGGAGACCTCAAGGATGAAATAGATTATAGGGAGCTCTTAAACAATCCAACTACGACATCAGAATCTACAGTTGATGCTCTCAATCTTACAGATGCAGAAATTGACCAAATTCTTAACAGGTAAGTAAAAATTATTCAGCTTTCATTTTTACGTTTAATATAAGCTCATGCAACTGAAATATACATCGGTTAGACAAGACAGAGAATAACAAAAGCGTTCGCTTTATACATGACCACTAAAGGATCGTTAATTTAGCGTTATGATTTTATCTATCTGATGTACCTTAGTAAAGATCTATCTAGATCACGCTTTCTACACAAAGTACGTGCTCATGCTAACTCTGTCAAGCCTTCCGATAATAATATTTTCTCCCAACGCAATTTACTTAGATATTAGGAATCAACTTCCCATTATGAAAACAAAAAACGCATTTATCAAACAGATTATCTGTAAAAATGGAATATCAGAAGATCACAAATAACATTATGGTTGTACCTAAATTCCATTTTATGCATAAGCATTCGTCTACAGTCTCTTTTACAACTCGAGATTTCATTATAGAACTCGTGATTTTGAGCTCTGAGTGTGTAACCTTGGTGGTCTTTGAGTCGGTCTAAACATATACTTTTACATTGATTCCGGACTTCATATTATGTCAGTGATTTAGCACGTTTTTTGCCTGGGCTTCCTCATAGGGAGCTACTTTTCAACCATCTTGAGCATAATGTCGCAAATATAACATTTTTTTCTATTTTTACAGAGGGTTTGAGTCAGAAGTACCCGAAACCAATTGCCCAAGTATTTTCAAAACTGTGCATAATGAAGTACGTTTTCTCTTTCCTTACTTTCACATTTTCAATAACGACAAGCTAAACGAATTACTTTTATTTCAGTCTAAAGTGTGTATCAACTCTGAACAAATTGAAACTGCTCATTTGGTAACCAGGTAACTATATGCTTCTCTATCGATGCCTAAAACCCCGGAACTATTTAATCTCTTTCTTTTTCTTTTAGTAAAATCACTGAGGGAGATACCTTTCCGAATTCTGATGAATTAGGCAGAGAAAAGGATTGCTGTATTACTAATACAAGCAAAGATTCGACCTTACATTTAGGAACTGATTTCAAAGCATTGGAGGAATGTGAAACTTCGACTGAGCAGTTCACAAAATTTGCTATGGAACCTGATTTCAATCTCGAGAAAATCCAACAATCTAACGAAACTGATCGGTCAAATTTAGTGTTGATGAACCACCAGCCTGATTCGTTAAGAAGGAGAAAATCAACCAGATTAGGTTCTGGTCGTTCAATGACCACATTTAAGACACCCTTCAAGAAACCCCTAAAGCTTGAAGAGTGATCACAATTATATGGTCCTGCGTTTTAATCCTTCCACTTTTTTATATGTATGACTATGGTTTTGTAGTTTGCAAGTCGCGTGTAATCAAGATTTCTGAATATAGAATACGTTCAATTTGTTCAGAATTTAAGTCTAGCATTTTGGAGAGTCTACGGCCTTGAATCGTATTTGTTCATTTCTACTTAATAATGGTCACCAGTTTTCTACAATGCTGATTGTATTTTTTATTTCCCTGAAAGAGTTGCCTATTTAAAAAAATGATTTGATAAACGTATTAGAAAATATTACTTATAAGTCGAAGGGTGGGATAGGTAAGATATTTTATCACTCTTGTGTAAAGGACATTAAAACTGAAGAATAATGCGCGTGTAAAAAAGAATAAAACCAGGTTCATTTCTTTCTCGGGCAACTTCCAGAGATACTTTCAGCTGAAAATCAAGAAAAAAGCAGACTTCAGCTAATTAATTTTACATAATTATGATGCTCAAAAAATTCTTATATGGATTACCATGTTGCATCAATGCGGGAAACCATCGATTCCAATACTTGCATGGTCTGGATCTGGGTTTCCTAGCAACTGATATTCGATCAGTGTCAAGAGTCAAGTACGACTCGGTTTTCTCATTGAAATCCTCCCAGTATGTCATTGGAAGACTATGTGGCCATTTGCAGTTTGATTCTGATGCAGTCTCAGAGGAATTATCCTGAGATGTTCTAATAGATTTCCCATCCGCCATGATATTAGGATTCCTGGAGGAATTAGAAGAAAATGTTCAAAATCGAAAAGTAAAGAGAGGTGAATGCGTCGACTTAGACATAACTGCACAACTTTGCGAGCAATTTTTGTAGGTGTTTGGATTATTCACTAAGTAAGTAGTACCGCGTGTGTAGATAAAGCGATACT
This sequence comes from Hymenolepis diminuta, assembly GCA_900708905.1. Classification (NCBI taxonomy): domain Eukaryota; kingdom Metazoa; phylum Platyhelminthes; class Cestoda; order Cyclophyllidea; family Hymenolepididae; genus Hymenolepis; species Hymenolepis diminuta. Next base: position 2,634,714 of record CAADRB010000004.1, on the reverse strand, counting down.
AGTAAATGGCCATCAATTCAAACTGCGAAGAAGTCCAATGCTCGACAGTAATGTAGTTTTCAGGAAATACAGAGTACAAAGAAAAAGTTTTATAGAATCTGTCGTCAATCGGAATTTCAATGCAGGCGTTGATGAAAGGTGAGCCGACAAATAAAATACGAATCTGCAAAGTTTACGTTTTGTCTTGGGGTTAGCAGTTCTCACAGGCTATCGCTCAATCATCCTTCTCAATATGCAGACACAAGCCGTTCCTAACGCCCTGTCGGCTGCCATAAGAAGAATTATTGTCAGCTTAGTGGTGTTTTGATCTCCAAACATCAACAAAATGAAGGTGAATTGTATTAATTTTGTAAACCACACGGAACGTTAAAAGTAGGTCCACAATTGAGCTAGCCAAACGGAAGCACACGCATGCAGGCAGAGTGGACCAATAGGGAGTTCCTTTTAGGAGGTTGAACTAGCAGCTTAAGTGCCTGGTTTTCCCCAGCTATTCTGTGGGCTATATCTTCTATCTCTACCACTCTTCACTATATTAACAGGATAGAAAAGAGAGAAAACAACAGTGGGCAGAATTTAATTGAAAAGGACCAAGAACCACGAGAGGAAGAGTGTCAATATATATATGGAGGTATATATGTCGGAAAAAATGAGTTATTTTTATATACGAAAAATTAAATCAAGAATTAACTGTTAATTTTTCCCCAAATTTGTTAAGATTTGCCAGATTGCAGAGTCGTTGCCTTGCATAATTTTGGATTAAAGCTCACCATTGTGGTAATCACGTGTTCTTATTGAGTTCTGGGATTTGTAGCCATTTTGGTGGCTAATAAGTTCATAAAAAAATGATTCAGTCAGGTCTCGATGGGTTGCTCAAAGTTGCCCGTGCTTTTATTCGATAAGTGATCAAAACGAGTACGACGGTAGGGAGTCTGAGGCCATATGCATATCTTCAGCAGGTAAACACGACTTGAATTACCTAAGGGAGATCAAGACCACATATGCGTCCTCAACAGGTAATCACGACGCCTATGACGGCTATGTTTGGGGCCTCGACAAGTGATCAAAACAACAGCGGTAAGTCCACGGCCACCCATGGGGAAGGGGGCAGAGATTTTAATTAGTGAAAATTTTACTCTATATGCCTCTACATCTGTGTGCCCATATATCCGACTTCATGCTACTCGTTGCAGGTGGAAGTTTATGGCCGTGGGTAAGGTAAACGCTACCTCTCGTCATTTGTACTTCTTGGGCCTTGTTTTCACTTTTCATAAATCTTATAGACTTTGCGCTTTTTCCTATTTACTTATTCTACCTATATGCTACCTATATATGCTAATCTTTGAGTCAACAGTAGCATAGTGATGTCCGGTAGACCCATAGATCGTAGAAAAGGAAACTAAATATTACTAACATTACAGCAGTGTAGAATTGTGTTGAGATATTGGCTAATTAAATTTCACCTAAAGTTCGAGCTTAGCTACTAGAAATGCGAACCAATTCTTCTGATGGGTCTATTCATGGTTATCCATCGAGAGATGACGTTAGGCTTACATAATAGAAAAGAAATGATAGACATTGCCGCACAATAAATCAAAACAAAAACCTTGAGTAGGTCAACTGAGAGAAGATGAGATTCAGGCTAAAATAATCCTGAAATTCCAACTCCCAAATATTTGTACCTCTAAAGATGTGGTTAAGACACCTTCACGCGGATGCTAAACAGTTGTTAGATGAGAAAGAAGATGAACTGAGATACACTCATCAACAGCTCCACGCTACTTTCGATGAAGGTAACCATTGTGGCAAGTTGGCTGCATACTTCACTTTTGTGTCCTTCAATGTTTCTTGGTCCACCATTCTACCTTTCCTACTCTGTTAGACTCTTATGCCCTTTCATTCTATCTTGCCTAACATATAAGGTGTTCTTAAAAGTAATGATTTCGAAATCATGAAGTGCTACAACAACTTACCCAGTTCTGGCGAAATTCGCCCAGTAGGTCATCATTATATCAGCGAGGTCCATTTCAGGTTTCGTGAAGCCGTAGAATTTATTCATAAAAAGAGGTGAGAAGAGTGCACCGAAAATGTATTCAATTTCCTGACCATGCATTGTTTTCATCCATCTGGGCCAAGGCAGACTCTCAGTTCTGTGGGCGAATTCGTAGAAGTAGGTCCGTGGTGTCGAATTCCGAAGTGACAGCCGATTTTGAGAGCCTCGATTGGAACTCACTAGTGCCTGAGCAAACTCAACCAGTGGACATTTAAATCCTTTGTCACTGCTTATCTCCTCTAACATGCGCGTCCAAGTCTGAGGATTTGGCTTTAAAAAAATTATTTTTCAACTGATCAAAATTATAGGAAGGTGAAACAATGCAATGCCCTGCATGAAAAGTACGGTAACGATTGCATTTTAGCATTTTTAGCTTTCACATCTGTTACGTTGCAACTTTAAGATCATTTTGAAGTCTTAACCATTGGGAGAAAAAATGAACTGAGGTGGCAAGACCAATCCTCCCTGATTAAAACAAATAGTCAGTAAGCACCGAACATCTTACACAATTATTTGCTCAAATCTAGAGGACGATCATAAAATTTGAATTTTGAAGGGTGAGCTGTCCACTGAATAGATATTGTACAATCTGAATCCAAAGATCAAATGAAGTAAAACTCTCTTACTGCTTTGACGTTGTTCTTAATATTTTTTTATCTTCTCCCCTCTACCATTTATTGTACTTATTGTTAACTGATTTCAGTTACTTCCCACAAATAAAAGTTGTAATTTTTTGTATTTCTGTGGGCAATAGTAATAGGAAGGCTAAACAATCCCGTACCATGCATGGAAAGTTCGATACCGATGGCAGTTACTTGTCAACATACGGCATCAGCATGAAACGTCCATGTCATCATCATGAAGGTCACGGCATAGCGGCACCACCATCCATCAATTGGTCCATTGTCTGACCGACCATATATTCTGCTATATGAAACATGGAAGTCCAGTTGCTACCAATGATGGTTTATTCTTTTTCAACCAATCACTAAGACAGTGGAGTTAATCATTGTTTGGTTTAGGAGTGAAAACCCTTCTCTTCTCTCACCCTCTCTCTGGGCACAAATAATAGTAGCTTGCAAAAGTAACTATATAATCCCTTTCACTAAATCAAAATGTCAACATCCAATAATAAAAAGTATTTAAAAGATGAAATGTCTAAATTCGTTGATTTCAACGAACTCAGTTAGGGATATGGAAAATCTAAAATAACTTACTGTTTGACAATAAAGAGAAATATACTATGAAAACAAAATTTTCAGCAAACATTGTGTTGTCGATCGCAATATTAACCTTATTGGCTATGACTGGATTGATATGCTCAAAATCATGCATTTCCTAGATGAAAACACGACTTTCCAGACGCCCACTCTTAAACATGGGGATATTGAGAATCATTTGAGGGGCTGGAACACAAATCTTTTCAAATACTGTTTATACTCAGTTGCTGAAGCTAGACTCTCTAAGGACTCAGCTCCAGCCAAAGATTCAGTATATCTCATAACGACAGATTCTCACTCAAGGGGACTAATTTCATTCTAATCACGCTGACAATGGGCTAACCAGTTATCTCTAGCCTCAATAAGTGTTTGCACTCTAGGGATGCTAGAATCTTGTTGAGATAAAATGGAATAATTTTTTCAAAAGAAATTAAGATGACAATTTTATATGTTTATTAACTTTATTATTAATTACTTACAATTTTACATAATTGTTAAAATACACTAAAATGGTGGATCGTTGCCGGGCATAATTTGGAGATGACAGATAAGTTTCGCTTAATCCCGTGTCAATAGTAAATTCAGGGAATTGTGGCTATTTGGGGGTTCCTAAGATTATAACATTTATCAAATTTTCTGGAATTAAAATTTCCATCCTTATTTCCTAAATTATCTCTTCACGACAATTTTCATGTTTTCTTTATAAATGCTTCCAGTAGCCAGACCTTTCAATACGGTTCGACAACTGAGACCCCCCTATGTCCTCAAGACAAACAATCAAATAACCTGACCCGCACCAATACTGGGCACTAGAATCTGTCGACTCACCGAATCACCTTGATGACTTTGATGACTCACCGTGCGTCAGTCTGACACAAGTAGGTTATGTGCAATACTAAACTATATGCACACTCTCTGTAAACTCACACATCATTTGCTGCACCCACGATATCTACAAGCACCTACAGATCACTCCATCTCTCCAGGTCTCTTCTCTCTTCTGAGTTACTGAATTACTGAAAGCATAAATATTTATCTCTGGGCAAACTGAGTTCAGAATGCATTTTATAGCACAATCAAGTACTTATAAATTTCTTGAAATACTTACCAGTTCGGAGTAGTTCTTGTACTCAAAATGCGTATACTGTGCAAGGAATTTCATTAGGTCCGGCCTCATATGATGTTCAAGGTCAAGAATCTTCAAAAGTGTCTTGAAATACTGTTCCTCAGTGGTCACTGGAAAAGCTTCACTGTCCTTAACAAAAGAGGCATTCGATACCAGAGAGTAGAGAAGGAAGTAGCTTGCTTCATTGGAATTCATTCCCAGCATAACAGACCCCGATGGTTTGAGATGTGCCAGATTAGTGAAGCTCTGTGTGGTTCGATAAGGCAGAAAGTGATCATCGATTACAGGAGGGAATGGGATGTTGAAGAAGGCCTCCTTGTCCACTAGTTGGCTTTGAGCTTCGATGAAGGCTTCTGGGGATTTGAGTTGAAGGCAGGAGTGCATATCTCGACCAGTGCGACCGCCACATCCAACAAGTTCTAAAAGTCTGAAAAAGGTAAATTTATAGCATAAATGTTATTATCACGATTGTTTAAAGGGAAAAACATGTACTATTATTTGATAGATAATATCATCTAGTAGTTAGATTCACTTACTAGAAGAGCGAATGAATTACTTCTTAAGAGTAAATCGTTCCGAAAACTGATAACCTCTTGATTATTCATTTTAGATACTACTTTTCCTCAAGTGGGGCCTAATAAGTTTTGAAAATATTCACTTCTAATTTAACACTTCAGAGGTCTTTTTCATATCATTTTAACCTAGTGAACTATACAAGCACTCACAACGATTTTGGTACCGATTTGCTGTGGTAGGTCTTTTCAGTGTTGAATTTTGGGAAGTCGAACGTTACGCTATTGACTATTTTGCTTCATGGATGAAAGAATTATACCGCTACCTCTGCAGAACTTGCGAGATATATCTTTTTAAAATTCTTCACTCTTCAAAGAATTTAAAAATATGAACAAGACAAGGAAGAAGGCTTAACTGAGATTCAGCTAGTGCTAGAAGTTTGAAAAAAATTACTATTTGAACTTCTGTGTGGATGTTTCTGCGCTCCATTTTTATGCGATGAAATAGAAGTTAAATAAGACTCAAAATGATGACTTCATCATTATTTTTGTCAGTTTGAGTGAGGATGTCTTAAAGATATTAATTTTTATTCGTCATGACATTTAAGTGTCATACTTCATATCCTTCATATGTCTGTAGTATCCTTATCAATGTCTGCTCATGAGAAGAACAAAGAAAGCAAGATAGTCAGCTCCACTTAGCTTACCGTAATTTGGCCACTTTCACAGCCCCGGTTCTACTCATGCTGCATTGACATTTTTTCCCGCCCGTCCAATTTCTTTTTCTTTTTCCTGCTCTTTCCCATATTTCTAATGGTTGTCGAATACACCAGAGTTCAACTCAAATCTTGTTCTCTTAATTTTGAAAAGACCGTTGTACCCTGTTAATCGTGAGGAAGATTATTAGTTTTTCATGGGGATAACTATGAGCAAACTAGTTCTTCAACATTAATTCTACTTTAGTCTCACACCAAGAAAGTTTTAAGAATAAAAAGGCATCAACTATTACTCGAAATATGGGACAAACGATTATATTTCAAAATCCATATATAACCAAAGATAACTCTCTTCTAATATTCATCTCGCGTTTTGCGTATTTTAAGTGGATTTCATTAGATCAAATGGATGCGACAAAGACTGATTTAGAATTTCGTCGAAACCTTAGTAAAATCTCGGTTTCTCCATGCATTTACTCAAATTGTTTATCTAGTAATTCAGTAATGATCCGAGCCATTTTTGGTAGCAATCTTTCAAGTGCCGTGGCTGAAATGTAAACGTTAAAAAATCGATAATTACTGCACAAAAGAATGAGTCATACTGAATTCTCGATAAACTGGTGTTTTCTCTAGAGGCTGAAAATGTGCAATTTTGCCATCTCGTATTCATTTTAAGTTTCCTCTTTTGCAGGTGGGAAAAAGTATAACAGGTGGACACTTTTAAAGCCACAGGCTACTTTGTCATTAGGGCTAGAGTAAACCCTACTATTTTGTTTGTTTTAAATTCGGACTTTATTGCATTTCCTATCTGTTCATTCATCTATCTGAGCGTGTTTATGCAATTAAAAACTACTTATATTCTACTATTAGATTAATACCTATTTTGATCTAAATTAAAAAGACTAGTGGGTGAATAATGAGAAAAAATAATATCTTGCCCTCTAAAATTCTCCATACTGAATCCATTCATTTACCTGCAGTTGCTTAAGGAGTAATTGTAAGGGAGCAAAATCAACAAGTTTCATCTGGAATTATGTAGCCTCTTTAAGCTATCTAAGAGAGCAAAAAATATTGAGATAGTCTTTTTTATACCTTATACTATAATCCACAGGAAGGACAGAAAAATCTACAATTTTTCATTGTGGGAGAGAAACTGAGATTGGGAAGATGTAAATCTAATAAATGAGGAAGGGGAAGAGATTAAAAAGATTTTGTGAATAAAGTCAAGGTGTCAAAGAGTCTTACTTCATTTAATTTTTAGATTCTGATTATGCAATATTTACATAATGGATTGTTCACATTCCAAAATTCAAATTTCGTAATTTCAATTAGATTACTGAGCAAATCACAAGTTCAGTACTTATGGACCGGTTATTTAACTATGATCGGCCCTGCCAATTTACTTCCTTTTATACAATTGAAAAGGCAAAATGACCTTCTATGATATTAGCCAGTCTGCATGATCTTAACCTTATGGATGTGAGATAGCTAAAATTGTAAACTTGGCAGAGTTTATTAATTAGCGTTCATTCATGATGCTACAGCCTATCACTCAATTATGTCAAATAGCTCTGTATATCAGGGCCAAGATTCTTGATACTTGAACTTCTTTATCTACTGCTCGATCTTCCTCCTTATTTCATTCCCAGATGAAATATTTTTCCATTTCCCTTATTCAGATTATGACTAATAAGACATCGGCCAGAATGTTGTATGACAAGGCCTCACTTTTTGGATCGATTGAGATGCTTGTGTGGTTTTTCCAATCCCCAGTGGCTGAATACGGTGCCTGATTGGATGACGGCATTGGTGAAGAAGGTATGTGACCAAGGGGAGATAAGATGAGCACTGACGCTCACGGCACCCGCCGATTCGCCAAAGAGGGTGATTCGGGAGGGGTCACCCCCAAAGTCCGCTATGTGCTCCTTAATCCATTTAAGAGCCAGTCTCTGGTCCCACAAACCCATGTTTCCTGGAACCTACAAATAGACATGGAACATGTAGAAATATAAATTCATCCTTTCGATTTCTGGATACTTGTATTCAATCGTTATCATAATTTCAAAGTATGGGAAAAATGTATATGGATGAGACACTGACAGGTGCTGTAATCCATAACATCTACAGACCCAAACAGCAACTCGTTAGGCTCTGACCTATTTTAAAAAGGTCCACAATTATCAGTAGAAATTAATGCATGGTATATCGAGACTTTTATAAAGCCAATCGTCTATTACGGCCTTTTCACAATAGTGTTAAGTTGCCCTGATAACAACAGAGTTAAGGCTTTCCTTATCAACGTGAGGAGGCTGACCTTAGGATTACATTCCCTAAGTGTCTTGACTCGGGAATAGCGAGCTCAGCGGATTCATCTGGGAAATCTCGCAGCCAAGCTTTAATAAAGCAGACTTTGCCTTTGGGCTGCTATGGAAATTCTTTGCAGCTTTTTTTGATTCAACAGATATGAAACTGAATACTCAAAAAGGTTAAGTTTTGACTGAACTCTCATGGCTAAAAGGACATTTCAATCCCTTTTTTAAAAGTATAAGTTCCCACTTTAAGAGAAATCGAAGGAAAGCTGTGAGCAATGCTATTTCAATATCGACTTGATCAATGTTTTTTAAGCACAATGATCAAAAAGAAATTTCAATACCAATTTCCGGTTAATATTAGTCTTATAAAAGACAGAGATGGTTGAAACGCTAAATATGTGAATGTCATTCTCAAAATTGGCTCTATTAAAATACTACATATATGCATAAAAGTTTGACTTCTTATTTTTAACTAATTTCATCTATCCTCTAAGCATAATCTGTAATAATATAAAGTAATGTAGCTACAGCCAAAATTGAACTTTAGAGGTAGAAGGCTGGAGTTCGTTGTCGCCAAAACAGTTTATAGAATTTAATTAAGGCTATTTTTAGGACTTGAGGGTATTTCATAAAGTTGGCGGTTGAAGGTCAACCCATCACCGGACCAATGACAGTTTTTGTTCAGACTAACTGTAAAGATGTCAGGAGTAACAAGCATCAACATGATAATAGAAATTATGGACGATAATGAGACGTCTATGATAATTGTCTCGAGAGTTACGTTTATCAGTCTTGGCTGCTAGTAATACAAACTCTAAATGTCATGTTTATTAGCACATCGGTTAAGTAAGCAGTACTTATAATCCTTCAGAATAAGGAACTCAATGGGATGAGTATAACAACTTTCGAAGGGGTTTAATGCTATTTCACTCATTTTCTCAACTAACACCACTCTCATTACTTCTCATGGCAGTGTTCATAGAATCGCCTAACCTCTTATCTTGGCAGAACAGTGAATCAAGAATTATTCCTATTAAATTTGGAGATCGACATGAATTTTGATTTGCCTGCTTGGTCGTAAAGTTAATATATATTCTGCTAGTTGGATAAATGAGGACATAACTTTACCACATTACCTTTGGAGAAGAGGGAAGAGAGAATTTGGTCTGTTGAGTTTGGTTTAATCCCTTGTTCATTACCTAGCTCGAATAAAGTTCAAGTGAGTTGATAATTGATCATTATTATCGAGTATTTGCTTAAGTTTTCTCGAGGTCTCCTTCAGAGCTACAAACTTATTCGATCGGAGAAATCTATGATTTGAAAGTGTTTTATTTATTTCCCAGAGATTTTTTAACGTGATTCTTGTCGATTTCCAGCGCAATGTTATATTTTTAAGAGCTTTCCGTATTTACTTTCCAGGGATGGAGTTCTGTGCTTTATTGCCCGCCACATTAATTAATTATTTACTGCGGATAGTTACCGCGTTACTATGCCAACCCCCACGACAAAAAATAAGAAAATGGACAAGGTATCTGTTGTTTCACAAATCCCAATTCAGAGATTGTTCTGCGAAGTAGAAAATACGTTTAGATAAATTTGTAGAAAGATTTGAAATTTCATGATCCACAGAAAATATGTTAAAATACGAAGTTATTTTGGCTTGAAATCCAATTAGAAGCCTCTAGAAAAGACTGCTTATTCGTGGCCCACAAATCAGCTAATTTGATTCATACGTACCTGCAACTTTATATCGGTTGATTAACGGAAGGTAATATCAACACAAATAATCTATCCTACGGTTTCTTGACCCATATTCTTCAGTAAATTATTGATTGCGTTACTTTTAGGTAAATACATGATTGTTAAATACCATACGCCCTTGTATTGTCTCAATATTAAACTTGAATTCGTACATACCAGTTGCGATGAACATAGGATAAAAAATAAGCTAAATATTCCATCAACTCGACTTCAAACGAGGTCTTAATACGCACTTTACTATCTACTAAATGATCTCGCTTCCAGATATATTCCTTCTAAGGGTTATTCGAAACTGGATTGCAGAACATACAGTAAATTTAGTGAACAAATAATGAAAAATTCCTTAGCTTTAAGAAGCCACCATTCTGATTATCTCCCTACTGAGTTAATTTCTGACTAAGTGCCAACGCAACAGAAATCCGATTTAAATGTGGTGTTCAGAAATAGTTAGATTTTAAAAATGATTAACTTCCTAATTTAATCAATTCTAAACACAATGATATTCGATTATCAAGCAAATAGTAATGCATTTCATTTTCAATGAAAAATCATTGGAGCAAGAAAGGCTGAGATTAAATCCTGAAATTAGTTGTACGTGTTTCTTAAATATTTGGAAAACGCTGACATATCATCGAGTATATGCTAATCTATAATTTATTGTAAATGAAAATAATATTTTTATTTGCATCACTGTAAGTGTATAGTTAACACGGTACAGTTGATACATTTAAATGCTTAACAAAAATTTTATATTCCTCAATTTGGTAGAGTACACTCAGCTGACGTTACTTTGTTTAAAAAACTGATGCGATCAGTCGTTCCTGCAAATATAGTAACTAGCAAAAACTGGCCAAAAATACTAATGCATTTTTACTAAACAATTCAAAAGGCTGAAATACAGTTCCGGGATGACTATGGTAACGACAAATAAATCGAAATATATAACCAGAAAATTGCACTAAAAATACCTATCAAAAAGTTCTCTTCTGACGTAAATATTTGCCCAATAGCTGTTAAGATATCTATGCGAAAAAGTCAACTGAGTAAAGTAGTAGGAGATGTAACTGTAGCCCATCTGCAGCCGTAAATCGATCAAGTGTCGATCGCTAACACCAACAATGATAGCTTGGTTTTTAATCCAAGTATATGGAATTCAACTCACCCAAGAGCTATTCAGATAGAGAAATCCGAATGGTCCCAGACGATAATTCAAGGTAACTACTATGACATTCTGACGTGATGACAAAAATCTACCATCGTACACTTGCAGAACTGAAGATCCGGTAATAAACGATCCCCCAAATATCCAAACCTATCAAGACAATCAGTTATTCTCAAGAAATTCGAATAATTATTACCATAACTGGGAATTTTTTATTCTTTTCACATCGTAGCTCTGAAGGTATATCTGGAACAAAAATGTTCAGGAAGAGGCAGTCTTCAGATAATGGTGTATTGGGTTGCCATATTCTAGCCCCTACAGAACTCTGTAAGAAATAGTAAATTTGGAGTTCTTGAATTTCATTTAAAATAAGGCTTAAATTTGACTGATCTCACCTGAAATATGGTGTCAACATACTGATAACAGGCATCAGGCCGGATTCTTGCATCAAAAACACGATCGGGCTCAGGAATTGGAGGTACCGGCTTTTTAAATCTCAAGGAACCGGTTGGCGGTTTAGCGTATCTTATTCCTGAATGAAAACGTAATAAACGATCAAAATGCCTAATTAAAATAGACCGAAATTAACTACCTGTAAAAAAGTCGATACGGTATTGGGTTCAAACTTACCAAAGTAAACCTCCACATGAGTATTCGTACCCGGATGCCAAATGACTGATTCGCGCGTCCCACAATAGGTGCCAACAGATGTTCGCGTTTTGGGATGGTTGTGGGGACAAATAAAGGAAGGGGTTGCTACTGGAGTTGGTAGCAAGGCTACCGTAAGATCGAGCAATATGATCCCGTAAATAGCCATTATTACAATTAATTTACTGTATTCCATATTATTATGAAATGTTTTGAACAAAGTGCTGCTAGTTTACGCACCAGGGCAAGGTCTTAGCAGCGAAAACTGAACGCGATAGTGGGAAGCGCTACTTTGTCACTAGGCGACCAATGGCATTTGGAGTTTCGTGTACACCTATGTCTATAGTGGACAAGTGTTTCATTGGTCGAAAGGTTTTCGAAAGCAAAATTTGGGCAGTTGAATCGTGATAAGGGATACTTGCCTCTTAACAACAGGAAATTGCCTACTGCTAATACCATTTCAGTAGCAATGTGGAATTTACGTATTAGAAAAGTAATGCAAATTCTTATCTTTCCCGAAATCGCAATGGATAAATGCATTTTACTCTTGTTTGTAAGTAGTAAGCAATTTTAAATTCTAATGAGAGAAACCGTTGTCATTCACAGGTTCGAAACATTCAATAAATGCTTCGCGGTAATTTAGTTTAAAACTAACTCCCATCATCGGTGCTAAAAACCCCACAACAATAGAGAGAATTAGACGAAGACACTAAGAGATGGATTAACAAAAATAATTGTGTTTTATCAACCACTGAAGGCTCCAGATTAATTCATTCAATAGTATCTTTATATAATTCATATTAACGTGCCTTAAAGAATATGAGAAAAATATCTGCAACGAATCATATCTAGATATTCTAAACAATTCACTTTAAAACATCAGCTCTCGATTGGAGTTTCACCACCTGTTCTGTCTAGGCCCCTAATGCTGATACAACTCTCTATGTTTAAGTATTAACTTGAAATTATGAGACACAAATGTATAGTCATTTTTTAATTAGACATTTGGTTAAATTTCATAATTCTGGCTGGCATAGTACGAAACGGTTCTCTGATAGATGACTGGATGAATTTAGTTGTATATATTGGTGTACGAAATGATCATACTATCCTTTAGTAATGTGAATAGTAGAAATTTGAATATTTGACCATCATTCTGGACTTGCTCGTAGTAATAACATAAAGTTATTAAAAAATCCAATAAAAAGTACTCAGACTTATACAAAAGTTGGAGCTTTTAATCCTGATCCTGGATAGTTTTGTAGAGTTTTCTATTGGCCACGTAAAAAGCTACGGAAAAATAACTCAGAAATCTACTTATGAGGTACCCATGGTCCAACAATAAAATCATCATTCTAAGCAGGATGTACGGTTGATTAAAATCACAAATAGTTTTTATGCTACCTAAATGTATTTGCGCGAGTTTTTACTGCATCGCAAATACATTTTTATCGACTATTTCATCACGGTTCGTTGAAAAAAACTGTTCCAACTTATTTTCAAAAAAATTGATGCGAGTAATGGATAATACATTCCTACCTTATATTAAAACATTTTGGAAAATATTGCATTGCAATAATGATACTCCAAAGGGAATAAGACGGTTATTTGCATTTATTCAGAAGAGATTTAAAAGTTCTAGTTTCCTTACCGATAAGGAACTTGTGATAGAGAATTTTCATAAGCTAAGACTTTAAGTTGTTTGTAAAATCTGTGCCGCAGACTCAATTGAACATTGTACTTTGGATATACACACCAAGTCATTAAACAATCAAAGCAATCAAGGTTATGATATTAGATAGCAACGGATTGAACATACAACATGAATACATGCCCTGACATGGAACAGAATTCAACGATATTTTGTTGGAGTAATAGTGAGTCTCAGTTGTATATAGTTCTGAATGAAATGCATGTTGCATTCGAACTATTAAATACATAAATAAGAATGACTGCGGCAGAATAAAAATTCTAACGATGACAAATTATCATATCGAAATTAATACTGAATTCATAAAGGAGTTCAGAGTGCATAATTTCGCAAATACATTTGATGTGCTCTTCTTTGCCATTAATCTGAATACTATTCTAAACACTCACGAACTGCTGATTTAATGGTTTGCCGAATTAATATTTAACTCGCCATTAAAATTAGTCGCTAGGAAAATACGTTAAGCACAAATATGGAAGAATTATTTAGAGTAATTTATTTAGAGCAATTATTTAGAGTAAAATTGAGGATAAAATTAAAAATAATTGAACGAAAACCAATTAAATTAATCACAGTTATGACTCATATAAGGCTGTGATAAAAGTTGGTGACATGATTTGTTCTCATTAAATATTTTATTTTTATATAAGTATCGTTCGTAAAACGTGAATAAAATGTAATTATTTCAAAGCAATATATTTAGATGAATGAAAAACAACATGTTTTACCAAAATTCATAATTATATATAGGAAAATAAAGACACTTTATACGCACTGTTTAAATGCTCCATTTAGAATTTACGCTTGAGCCTGGTCAGTGCGCCCTCTTGAAGTAATTTTCAATTTCGGATATTTAGCATGCGATGCGTCGCTCCACACCTGGAGTCTTTAGCAGCATGGAGCCTCACACTCCGAGAGTGTGCGGACCTAAATCTAAAACTTCATTTCGTGCGAGTTCTGATGACTCCAAACGTTGTGTTCCTCCACCGGTGCCTTGCCGAAATCAGCCTCCTCCTCTCCCTCCCAAACATTATATCCGCAAAAATGCTGGAGTTGAATTTAATAAGCACAAAGAACCTAAAGAACCTTTGGATTATGGAAAATATATCTACGAATCAATAAGTGATTGCTGTGGTAGGAGTGCGCCTTATGAATCGAGGACCTTTAAATTTTCATTCTCTAATCCTTTTCCTATTGACTCCAATACTGATATGCTCAAGGGATCTTGTACATGCAGTCTGGGAACAAGTGGAGGGACCAAACCATCATTTACTTCTAATAACCAAAGCCCCGTATGGTCCAAAATGCCGTCACGTCCCCCTGATTCTTCCCAATCCAAAAATCATCCGAGCTCAAGTAGCATTTGCGATCCTCCTCCTCTTCCTAGCAATGAGAAAAAGTCCTCTAACGTGGAAAATCGTCCAGGGACTCTTTCCCGGTTTTCTAGAACCATGAGTCGCATCTTTCGATTGAAAGGCTCTCACCATAGTAGCAAGTCCAATTCCATGCGTTCTCGGTCAGTTTACTTTACTGATTTTCCGGATAAGTTTGGAGTAAATGCGACACCGGAGCCTTGCTCTATGAGAGTAAATTTATCTTCCTAGATATCAGTTTGATTTTCTCTTTTCGATTTTAACTCGTTGATTTTATTTGATAGGCTATGAGATCTGTCGCTAATTCGCCTGTTGTAACACTTCCTTCATCCCCAACTCTTCCACTTCCTCCAACAAGGAAAGGAGAAACTGGGACTTCTACGGCGTTGTGTCACGATGCTGTCCAGACGATTATGCCATCATCAACAGAGTTGGCAACATGCAGCAGTCCCACGGGAATTCCCTGTGTTCATCACGTCCATCACATCCACCATGTTCACCACGTACATCATCACCTTCATCACTTACCTCCTCCTCCTCCTGCTAATCCTTCTCTTCCTTCCGCTTCTCTTCCACTTCCTGTCTCCTCTCAACCTGTTGCCCCGACAGCCACTACTACTACCGATGACGCTGCTGCTCTTATCATGATGCTTGAATCTGCTGCTACACTTGGTGAAACTCCTCCGCCGATTTCGGTCCTGAAAGATTCTAAAACTGCTGCCACAACAGATCAACAACTAGTAAGTTTCTCCCATTGATTCCAGTGAAACGAACTTGCAGACATAGAAAGTGGTAGTTGAGGCCTAGAGTCGGGAAATACGTTTATTGTTCTGCTTCTCTTCAATGCTGAAATTATTGTTTTGCTGCTGAAAATACGCCTCACTTTTATGCCATTTTGCATTCTTCAAAGCCATGGTCAATGGCAGGAGTTTTAAAATCACCATTTTTTAATGGTTGAAACGCAATTTCTGACTGGATTTTGGATATTAAGATTGGAATATGAATCGCAGTTTTATTGATTCTTAAATTTTTTAAGAAAAGTATCTAGGGCCTTAGAATAAAATTATAGAGGTTGATCATTCCTTCAAGTCTAAAATCTATAGTTAATGTTAACGCTTTAATTGTTGGGCACATGTATGGATTTGTGGTATTTAAGTTGAAATATGGGTTCAAGTTTTTGAGTGATGACTGGAAATCGATTAGCAGGTTTAACCACAATTCTGTACATCTAAAAACTACCATTCTCTCATTGTGGATTATTCTAATGGCAGAAAGAAGTGTGGGAATAACTTTGCTTGTCCAATTGTGTTCGTTATCGATTAAAAGTGCGGTCGAAGTGTTGGCCTTTCCATTTTATTAATCAGTACTACTTCGAAGTTGCCAAAAAAATACTGAGGGTTTTCAATTACGAAATTAGAATTTATCAATAATAGTATTAATTCTCATTTCTATCTTTTCTAGAGATTATTCACATCCACCCACTTGTTTGTTTCTCCATGACGGAACAAACAAGCTTTACAACTTATTATTACGTAGGGAAGTGAGAAGGGTCACTTTTAGGAGTATTTGGGTAGTAGTGGTGAGAGTCGGGACATTATATGAACCCTGCTTCATCGGAGCTTCAGAATCATCAGGTCAAATAGCTACTTTTTATAATTTATTTGTCACTCGGTTTACTGCGACTTTGAAACCTTGCTTAAATATATTGAGATAACGAAATGTTAACTTATTCCTCTCTTTTTGGAGGTTGGAAATGCTGGAAATTCGCACACCTACAGTGCATATGGAGTAAGGGGAGGAATGGGTGTGAATGCGGGACCGTGTTGCTCCATCGAATCGGTACCATCCCAACAGGCTGTACACACCACAACTTCTACTACTCTCCATCGTCAGAACACTGTCTGCTCGAATCCTCGCTGCATAACCACCACCACGCATTCTTGTCGTCCTCATGTCCAAGGTAAGCGTCTGGCTAAAGTCATGTGATTTTACATCAGCGTCGTAGTGCTCGTGTTTGTTGTCGCGTCGGAGTGTGTGGATTGGTTGGATGAGTCATTGATGCAAGCTAGCTACTGCGTCGTCGCCACTGCTGCAGCGATATACACACAAACCCAGGCTTGCTGGTTCGCTAAGCTCTAAGCTAGGTTTGGCTCTCGCTACCTAGCCGTGTCCGCCAGTGTGTGTTCCGCCCATAGAATGAGGCGCTCGCGCAGAGGCTATATTTACATACAGACACACCAAGTGCGAGAGTGAGGGGTGTTTCTAAATGCTACACAACGAAGGTTGTGTGCTATGCCAGGCATCACTTATTTTGGTGTGTGTATGTGCGTAGTTGAATCTTCTTTCTGACATCGTATGAATATAGACTGATAGAGACTTAGTGATATATTGTTGATCAGTTTCATATTGTTTGTCATTCATGTGAGCAGTCTGGAGCGTAGCGGTGACTTCTTATTAAAAAGTAGTTGAGCTCAGATTTATCTAGACTTAGCGATAAAACATCAAGGGGTGCGGGAATCAGTTCCACATTGTTCGTCACTTGCATGTGTAGGACGATTCGGAGGTATCTGGGAAGCAATCCGAATCGATAGACTCATACTTGTACGGTGATCCAACATGGATAGTATTATCAGGGCTCTGGATGACATTTTTTTAACATATTTTGACGACTCCTTGGCGAGTGGATTTAATTCGTGAACTTCTGAAATTGGATAGATATCGGATGAATACTCTATATCATTTTGGACTCAAATTAGCTGTTGATCTACTGAGAAAGTAGTCAATGAGGTTGCTTTAATTGTTTTCACTATCGTTTCTGCAGTTATAAAAAATGTACTTGTTGGAACGATATTTATACATGTCAAAGTTAGTCTAACTACACCTATTATCGATCTTTTATGCACGTCTGATCTCAAACTTCAAATATTTCCCTTTGTCGATAGAATAGGGACGATTTTAATATGTATTATTATTTTCCACATGAAAATAACTTTCTACTTCTCCTCTAGCAATTTTTTAGCCCCTAATTGTCTTGAATTTCCCTCACACTTATTAGTTGGAATTATGCCAAGATGCTAGAAGGCTGTTACGGAATATTGCCTTTTGCACGCAGCTCAATTTCAAAATGAGTTGTCAGTCATTAGCGTATATTTGTATTAGCTGTTGTTTCGGGAACCATTCTACTCGTCTTGTATATAACATAATCCACTTAAACTAGATTAATATTTATTTACTTTAATGTTAATTACAAGACATTATTAAGATTGGTATAGAATGTACTCATTGAGATGTATTTCGTTTGTATCAATATCAACTCAAAATGCTCTTACATTAGCGAGTGTATATATTATATACGGCTACATGTTATATTGCTGCTATCGTGTATTTGTATTACTAATCTAATCATTTTAATACCATCACGAAAAAATCTGTTGCAAAGTAACCTTACTAGATGTTTCATTTTCTCAAGAAAGCATTTTCTGTTTTGCAAGGAATTGTCGAGTTTTACTGTATATTTTTAATGTGAAACATATCACTCTAACTGCCTACTTACCTAGTTACTAGTTATGTTTGAACTCGTTTTCATTTACTCTATCTTTTGAATCTTTTTGAAAGTAGTAAAAGGGGGGTTTCTACGCCGTTGTACCAAATTTCTGGCCCCTAAAATATTTTAAGTTGTTATAGGTAGCAACTCCTATCCTAGTAGTGAACACGCGTTGTCATTAGTAGTTGTGAAATCTGAACTACTTTTCAATTAAATACGTTTTTCTATTTGAGCGGCGAATATATGAGCAAACGCGTTCGACTTTGGCTCTCTAATACTTGGTAAATAAACTTGGTTTATTTACATTTACACGTGGATCTTTGTGTAAATTAAGGCATTTTTTTCTATTTACACTAACTGCAGGTCTGATAAACTTGGCTTTTGCCTACTTTTGTTTTATGTTATGAAATCCCTAATTTATTTTAGCCTCATCGTTTGTTACGAACTTTAAACGATCATTTCGTTTATATAATTTGTCTAAGTGGATTGGGCTCTTACACTAGAATTATTATTATCCTAAACCACTTTTCATTATGTAAATGATATTACAAATTGGTTGATTATCTCCAATTCCAGTTATAGAAATTCCTTTATTATAGCTCCTTTAATTAAAAAAAATCGCATTTGGTTATCCGCCTGCTCGTCAATGCTAATCTTTGAGGTTAATTTTTAGATTGTTAGATGTGCATTATGGGGTTTAGTGTGCGCTTTTCTGTTAAGTAGTTCCTTTAGATACTATTCGCATGTGGATTTTGCTCTCTTCTTCGTGCTAACTGAGAACTTGTGCGTAGCTCCAAATGTGAGATTTCTTGGAATTGGTTTATTCAGTACGTTATTATCGGAAATCTATATGGATGCGAACCTTTATTCGTGTAAAACTGTTATTCAGGGCGTTTTTCACTAAATAGAATTAAGCAGAATTCAATAACGAAATATCTTATTATAAGATCAAAAGGGTCAGTCAGTTTAAAGAGAAGTTCAAATTTTATGGGGCCGTAATCTCAAAATTTTAATCTTCCCTCGTCAATAAGTTCAATATTAATAGTTAAATGTCTTCGGTAGTTTGAACTTTAGCTGATCTCTTTTGTTATCACTAAAAGAGATCAACTTTGGTCGTAGGAAAGTACCCGAGTAAAGAGAATAATAGATAAGTCCAATAGGGTATAAAGTGGGAACGGGGGTCAACACGAGGGGAAGGAATAATTATGTCAGGATATTATAAATTTTGCTCTACTTAAAGTCGGGACCATTGAACCATACAGAAGAGTGGAATTCACTTTGTGATGTCGTAATTTTCGATTCCTATAATTTGAGATTATGTTCACCATATTCAGATCTCGTTGACCGGTTGATTCTTATCCGTGGTTGATCATTTCACCCCAATTTCCATCCCTCTACAGCCAAAGGGAAGTAGATGAGACTGGTGGTTACACAGTTAACACCACACCTCACTCAAGGTGAACTGCCCAGCTATTCCCTTAATTAACTCGGTGGACAGATTTAATTTTAATTTACTTGATTTGGCTCCTAGGTTCTCCATGCGACCATCTCCGGACGCCAACATCAATAGAGTTGGCCGAATTAGCTGAAGCAGGTGCGGAGGCAGTTTTCGCCACAAACGGTCGGCCGACGGCAACAAGTAGTGGATCTTTCACTGTAGAGCCTCCCCACTTATCATCCTCGCCTCCTAACATCACCACCACGGTGACTCAACAACACAGCGTTAATGCTTCAGCACCAAATTCTCCAGCACCAGGATCCACTGGACAGACTCATTTGATGCATCATATGCATCACCATCATATGCACCATATGTTGCATCATCTTCGACCACCGTCTGGACCCACGTCCACTCCGGGTATTGAACAGAACACTACGACTGCGACAAGTGCTCAGCCTGTTCCGACTTCGACTTCTAATCAACAGTCTTCCACAAATACGGCTGATCATAGGTCATCTTTCCAGGAGAGCATGAAGGCTTTGAGAAAGGTAAGGCGGTCGTTTATTTAGAGATCGGTTGATGCCTTGGATTTCTTGGAAGTTCCCTGTCTATTTAAAGTTAGAAGCACTTAGAATTGGAGCATTTAAAGTCATTGAAATTCTATTTTATTTTGCAGAAGTTTTTGTTTTTCATATGCAATTTGAATCGGAAATTTCCTCGGTGTTTTTTACTAATAAATTTTATTTGTTAATTTGTGCCGTTTGTTACTTTGGACCAGTCTGCCAGTTCTTAAAATCTAGTCTTGTAACCAAATATGTATCTCCTAATTACTCAAATATATCGTCTCCTTCAATTGTGAGGTCTCTCAAAGGAGGAGGGGTGAGGTTGGCAGTTAAGTTGTGGTAATGCTACTAATAGTAGTAAACATAGTAAGTACTGGCAGCGGCTTCATAACCTTGAGGGCTTAAATTGGAATTTACTACATATCGATTCAAGTTCACTACTCGAACTGGCGGACGTAGAACATTTTTACGGTTGAGTTTCTCCATTCCTTAGTCAACTCATTTTTCGCCACTTTCTGATCACCTGCTTCTCTAGAATAGAATATAGTTTGATATTATAGTTTATTCGCCGAGATTAATTTTGCTCTAGGTGGCCTTAAAATAGTAAAGAAATTAAAACTTTTGTAATCTCTGAACTTTATTCAATATATCCCTTTATTATTTGTTGAAATCTTTCATTCAATCGTGCTATACTTGGAAACAGTAATATCTAGATGTATTTCATGACTAAAAAGTCTCAAAAAGCGTGTTTACTGGAAAGGTAATACTCTTGCTCTCTGCGAAATTGTGTGATTCACTCTTTAGTGCGTCGTCGTAACACCTGCAGCAGTAGAACATTTTGGGGACACGCATTCATTGACAATGATGTGCTGCTGGCTGCTTGTGTTTTGGCCGGTAGCCAACGCGTGCGCACACATAGCCTCATTCACGTAGAGGGAGAGTGGACTACTATTAGCCCCTCCCTTCTTCCGTCATATTTTTTTCCTCTCCTCTCTACTGCTGCTGCTGCTACAGCGAAGAGAGCGGGAGATGTAGCTTGGCGCGCGCCTGATGTACAGTTTGCATGCGCATGCAAATTCTGGACTGACTTTTTGTCTATTTGTATGTGGGAAGCCTTCTTAGAAATCGTCTAAAGTAGTCTTATGGAATCTATCAATTCAGCGTAGTAGCATGAAACAGAGTTTATTTCTGTCTGTAGTAAAAATGTGGACCTGGTAAGTTAGTGGTCATGGATTCGACACCATTAGCTCATTCCCAACTGTTTTGGTTGAAGCGAGGTTTAACGGAATGAGAGTTTTTCATCAGAGCACTTCTGGAATGCTATTCTATTCGAGGTGAGCGTTTGGAATTCTTACTTTTATTGGCTGCATACGTCTGTTGATTCATAGCTCACGATACCGATGACTCTATGTGTCGGTTAACTCTTGTCAGCAAGGGAGTGGTAGAAGAATGCAAATTTCGCATAACAGCGGCTCCAAGATAGCTTCCTTTTATCCAAGTCAAGTGTTGTCAACACTTTCCATAATGGGAATGGGCAGTTTTGTAGAAATGTCTTAGTTCTTACACTGTTGAATATTCACAATCCTTTAAGGTATATTTATCATCCAATCCTTAAAATAGCTACAGTTTGAAGTATATTGTCACAGCTTAAATTCTCTTATGATTTATTTCCGTTCTTACAATCAAGTTAGTAGAAAGTGCTTTTTTCTTACGAGAAGGAAATTCCTTTGAAGCATTTCTATTTTACAATTGTTATTTTTCAGTGAATTTCAATGGCCCTGATTCATCTGATGTTCCTTCCTAACTGTTTAATTTAATAATCGATTCTTTTCGTGTAAATTGTCCAAATATATAAACTCTTATTTGTCTTTAAAAGGTGAATAAATGTAAAAATAAGAGCGTTCTCTTATAGCAAGCTAACTTTGCTTTATCGTAAATTCTTCGACTTAATTTTTGTCACTTTTTTATGCTCCAAAATAAAAGAATTTGGATTTCACTCAGATTATTTTCAAAGTTATGCTTCTTGGAATACATTTAAACTGATTTGCTTTGAAAACTCCAATATCTCCTGACATCGAGATCCCTAATTTGGGAAAAATTTTTTCCCCTACAGTCTATGACCTTACCTTGCTGTTTAATAATTGAATACCGTTGTGTTTCAATTACAAATATGTACCGTATTTTATCGATCGAAAATTGTCTGAGAAGTAATCTAACCGAGCTGTTGGCTCCCGCTATGAACTGGTTTTATTATGTTTCAGCCTAATTCTCGTCTTAATATTCGAGATAATAAAATATGTTGAGATATGTTTTTGCTTATTTATGTGTTTAGGTTTAGATTGTTTTTTTATACCTACGCATGACCTTTAAACCTACTACGCTTATCGGTCTACGCGTAAACTATTTCCAAAATAGTATGCGGTTTAACTCTTCAAGCCATCGTAATGATCTTGTTATGAGTACTTATTAACCTCGTAAATAATAAATAGATAAAAGGATGCTGTTTTGACTACTCCTTTCCTATATTAGTGCTGGTGATCATTCTAAACAGTGGCGGGTTTCGGACTTGTACCATTTGAAATGATTAATAATAGCTAAGATTATGGAGACTAATTTCGCTTTTAACCGAATTTATCAAACAAGAGAACATTAACAATTCCATAAATTTAGATGATTCAAAACCCCAATGGCTTTCAAGGACTAATTAATAAGGGAATAACAAACTATCTGCGGTACAACCTAGACCTATATTAACTGATTCCAGATGATGTGAGCAATTTTTATCAAAACTAGTATCCCATAGGTGTAACTGATCATTATGATGGCTCTAGATGGCTTTATTATTCGGCTTTCTTGAAGTCAATCTGAGACGACAAACTTTCAATAATTAAGAATCCGGGAGTTACAGATGGAAAAGTATGTATGCAATATATGAACATATTGATAGAGCCGTTAATGCTACCAAATAAGTCTACGTAAAGCCAATACCCTAGCTTGTTATTATTATTATAGAAAAATCATCCTAAAGTGGCTCTATCACCATTCGATCTTTAAAGCGTATTGCGAGAGAGAGATGTAGCTGGACAGAAGAATGTGACTGTGGTTGTATTAAGAAAGAGCGAGTACGTTTAAGTGTATTTGTCTACTAACAACGACGTGCGCGCACGATTCCTTGTGCTGCACTGTGTACCTCAGTGCGTCAGGGCAACCCTTTTATACACGCACGTGCCTATTTTGGCATTTCGCCAAGTCCCAGATACCACCACTGCGTGTATGTGTGTGTGTGTGTGTGAATATGTACCTCTATCGTGTGTGCCAAATATAATAATTTTCCCCTTTAATTTAGATGGGCTGGTATTGGGGGCCCCTGAGTTTTACCGAGGCTGAGAAACTCCTTGCTAACCGGCCCGATGGTACATTCCTCGTAAGAGACAGTGCCCACGATACCTTCTTCCTCTCCCTCAGTTTTCGTGTTCGTGGAACTACCTACCATACTAGGATTGAGCATAATCAAGGTCAGTTACGATTCTGTATTTTATTTGGCAGAGTTTGCCTTTATACGCAGAAGCTGCCCCTATTTCTTGCTTACTGCTACCTTTCCTGTCTGTAAGCTGCTTAGCTACCTAGGTAGGTAGGTAGCTAGTTGTGTTTGTGTTGGCTATCGATCGCGATAGCCAATGCCACCTTCACGCGAGCGTGTGTATTAGCTTGCGCGTGTATGTGCCAACCGCCACCACCTTCACCACCACTACACTAATCTGATTTCATGTGTGTGCGTTTTCTGAATGCCTGCCTGTGTGCGCAATCACTGCGCGCTGTATTACTAGGGCTCTCACTCGCCGGGTTGAAGAGGATGCAAAATAAACTTTTCGAGGCTGCTTATGACCTTGAAATTTCTAGGCAAAGTAAGGCCTGACTTCTCGCGCCCCCATCAGTAGCACTCTATCCATCTCTCCTGAGTTCCATTCCTTACTTTATCATTCACATAAAAGAATGTGCATGACGTAAAGGAAGTGTGATTGTAATGATAACGCTGAGAAAATGGTCTATCACGCAAAATGATCTCTACTGTTGAAATTCGTCTGTTAAAGGTATCCTTTCTAAATCGGGAAGTCAACCCTAAGCATATATTAATTGAATAGAACCAGTCACTTTAAAATATAATGTGGTTCAACTCGCGTAGAGAGGATAGTTTTCTGGCAAGGCCAGCCAATTTACTGACCACTACAGATATTTGGGTTTATTTGACGCGTCATTCTAAACCGCTATCTAATGGGTGTGGTGTTGTTATCATAGTTTGTAGTTTCTCATCGTCTCCATACACGGCTATAGTACTATCCAGTTCAAAATCCTCATTTGCACATTATTTTATTTGTCACTATTAACAAAAGAAGGTTAATTTAATGGCAACCTTAGTTTGATCTAGATGGTATTTTATCATAGGAATTTCTCAAGCAGTGTTTGTAACACTGGACTTGGGTGAGGGAAGTCCACTCTGATGAGAAACTCGCATTCTGTCACTCCTCTTTTTGATCAGGTTTAACCAGTGCAGTTGGTTATTCACGTCACTGGTATTGCACTGATGGGCGTTGATCTTATAATCTGTAATTTCTTAAACTCGCGTGCTGATCACTGCGCTATCTTAAAACGGCTTTCATAAATTTTCTTTCGTCTCCTAATCATGAAAACCATTTTAAAGTCTAGTCTTTTTCTAATTTGAAAAGATAGCTCAATACCTTGTGAAAAATATTCGATCAGTTTTATATTGTGGGCTTTGAAAACGGGACATTGATAGTTAAAATCAGTATTTGTTTCCAAATAGATCTTCTGATGCAAAACCTAATCGTGAATAGGTATCAAAATTATAATTGAATACTGTTTCTTTAGAAATATAAAAGAATGATATCCAGAGACTTCTAACTGAACTTTGTCAGAGCTCAAATCTGATATTTTAGCATCATGAGAACGAATCTCACCACTTGATATTATAGTTAGAATCTGAATTGAATGCTAGATGCAATCGCTAGATGTCACAGCCTTCTTCATATGAATATCAGAGGTCTTATTCAGTTCTTTTCTCTAAAATCAATCCTTATATGATTTAGTTTATGGGTAAGTTTTGATGAATTGATTTATCAATCTGCTTAGCTGACTTTTTTTGCTTGTAGGACGATTCAGCTTTTGGTTCGAACCGGAGTCTCACAGTGCAAGCACAGTGGTGGAGTTTATCGAGAAGGCCGTTGCACATTCAATCGGCGGAAAGTACCATTACTTCCTGCAGACAAGCACACCAGGTCAACAGCCTGTGGAGGTGTCTCTCCTCTACCCTCTTTCGCGATTCCAGGTTGTACAATCACTCAAACACCTGGCACGTTTCACTATTCTCTCCCATGTCCGACGAGACCATGTAGCGCGTTTACCACTACCACCCAGTCAGATTGGCTACCTCCTTGAAAAACAAGTCTACTGGGAGTCGCTGGAAGATTTTGAAGAGGCTATCCGTGATCGACCTCCTCTCCAATTTCCTCTCCGCTCTTCTTCCCCCCAAAAACTTTGAAATCCTAATTCCCAAATCTCCCGGTGAATACCTCCCCCCTCCCCCTTTCGTTTCGTCGCCTTTATTTCTTCCCACTCTTTTCGAGCCAAATTTGTCACCCTTCCTCCTTTTGTACAGAACAATATGTGTGGAGGTGTCTCTCACATTTTCGAATTGTGTACCCTGTCCCCAGCTGTCTCTTGAGAAATAAACGTGCTCACGTATGTATGGTTCTGTGTATGAAAGAATCCCGGTTTATCCTTCTCCCTGCGTGTACATATTTGCACACTAACGTACATACTCCAACGCTCGCTCGCGCCGCGTTTTATCGGCTTCTTATCGATTTGGTCAGCCCCCTTCTCCCTTCCCCAAAGTGTCTCCTCCCCCTTTCCCTACTTTTCGTGACCCCAAAATATAGCCAACGTATACCAGTCTGAAGTAAGCGCCAGAGGTTAGAACCACATTACCCGGTGTTCCCTACTTCTCTTTCCTCTCTTCCAGTTCCCTCCCTTAAGCCCTTGTGTAGAACAAAACTCTGGTCCCTCCTGTCCCCGACTTTATACACACACCTGTCCACTTATATATAAATATATTCTATATGTACTTGTTTGTGGCTGTTTTCAAAGTCGGGGAAGGTTGGAAGGTTTTTGAATACTGAGTATTTCGTTTAGGAAGTAGCCGGATATAACGAAAAAGGATGATGGTTTAAGCAATTTAGATATTTAAATTTTCGGATTACTGTAACTACTTACAAAGACTGGAGAGAATGCATCTCTAGATCACAAATACTAACGTTAAAGAGGTAGACCAGATCGCAATCTAGATATCTGGACATTACAATTACTTGAAGTAATTATCAAACTCATTGAATAGAACTATTTCCTTGTTCTCCCCCTGAGTAGAATAATCATTTTAGAGACCTCTATTGCCCTAATAGACTTTTATTTCTTGATGTAAGCGACAAATGGGCAAACCTTAGCACACCGATCCACATATCAACTCGTTTATTCACGTAGAGGCTGTGATTTCGAATTTCATCGGATCACCGAGTGTACAGAATGGTCCAGCGTGCTTCTTAATACTGTTTAAAAGAAAATGGCAAAATGATAGTTCCTTTAAAGAGCGACCTTAAGATGCGATTCCTCGACCCATGATGCAAGTTGAAAACATGTACCTTCAACGAACTTAAAAATTACCGCTAACTCCCTATATTTGCAAAAAACTGTGACAGACCTTAGCACTGAGATTTACGTCTTTGCATATGTACACTTTCTAAAGATCTGCAGATTTGAAGCTTTCCATAATAAAATCCATTCAATCAGCAATGATCTGCTACAACCCGTGTCAAAGGTACAAATGAAAAGTGTCAGTTTTCCATTTACTGGATGGAGATAAGAGTTCAAATTGACATTTGTCATTTAAAAAACCAAAGATATTCCTTGAATTCGAGTGGTGATCGATGCTACTTTGTTTACAAAGTTTAGAAGGCCTTAATGTGGAAATTGCACTGGATGTCGTTCTTCATAAGAAAAAAAAAATATATATATGTATCATATATATCTTGTTGTAATCAAGTCTCTTGAAGTAGGAGATTCATTCTTTTATACATTGTCCTAGTATAAAAAGTTGGTTTTGCCTATTTGATGAGAAACATAATCGATGCCCGTGAAGAATAAATGAAACACAACAAAACCCATTTCGAGGGTATTGGATTTTTCAATCACTATTCCTTCATTATTCGTACCTAGAAATGAATTCTCTGCTCTGCAATTTCGTTGGTAGCCAATCAATCTGATAATCCACAGTTATATGTAAACAACTGTACTTTATAAAAAGAGAGAAGGAGGACTTTGCTGAGTCACAAATCTTCTGCCTTCTTTCTACTCGGTCTGCACAATTGTAGCCATAGCTGAAGACGTTAATAAATACTTCTGCAGTACTTTTATCTTCTTGAACTAATCCGGACTAAATCCAATGATTTTCAAAACAGTCCTTACAGTTTTTCTAATCGGATTTTTTAATAAAATATTAGATAAAACAGCATTCTCTTTTTTCTTGCCTAGTGGCTCTTAATCCGATAGAATTTTTTTCCAGTGTTTTCTAATTCGAGTTGGAGTTAAAAAATTATCTCAGTGAAAAAAAAAGAAATGCAGCTAAAAAATTTGGCATCCAGATTGCTTCCCACCATATGATCACTACTTCTAGACATTAAGGCTAATTGTCGCCTAATTGGCGATTGTGAAATTTTCGAGTAAAATTATTTATCGTCTGACGTCACCTCTAATAAATTCCCCAAACTGTCTGATTGATATTTAGTTGCACGAAGAAACAGTTGTGTGTGCTAATTACACCCTGTGGTGCAAAAAAGACTTGTTGGCTAAAGAGGAAGGGAAATATTTTGCCTAATTTCTCCTCCATGACAGTATTGATGAATTCGGAGGTAGAAGAATTTCCAATCTCAACATAGGCTAGCACTTATTTGTATTTTGCCAAGAGCCTTGTCATATGAAGCTTGGTTTCAAGTAATCAAGGAACTACAATTAGATGAACCTCAACAATCATGAACTCCTTTCAGAATCTACTGTTGGTGATAATAATTGGCTGATAGAGTAACAAAAACCCAAAAAAGCCCAAGTGAAACACTTCTTAATTGGATCCCATCGTATTGTACTGTCTAGTTACGAATAATTGGAAACTTTAGAGAACTAGGTCATGCCACGAGGAAACTTTGTCCAGAATTCAGGTGCCTAATCATTGGCAGACCTAAGGTGAGTACTAATATACTAAAATCACGTATGCTAGAATCATCCTGCTGCCTTGGATATCGGAAGAAAAAAATCTCTCTAGATCTGTAACTTTAAAGATGGGAATGGAGCTACTACCCAGTCTTTTAAAATTTCTTCTAGAAAGCCTAGATCTAGATCAACGCAAACATGCAAATGGATACACACCTTCGCTCTTGAAAGTCAAATTTTACAATTTTGTGTCCACTTGCCTTCAACTCTAAGCTCCAACAAAATACGCTCAAAAACATTAATGAAGGAAGTTTTACTGACTAACCGCAACTGAACTTCAGTTTCAAAACTTGAATTCCCCAATTTACCTTTCGCCTCTGTCCAGTAAGTTTTACCTTCAAGTCTAAGTACTCCTTTCTAAAATCGTATCGTAGATACGACGTTGTGTTTAAATGGTTTAAATTTAAATAATAAAATACAAAAACCAAGTCCCTCAATGATACAACATCGATCTTCTGTTCAGATTGACTAAATACTGAAAAATACTTTCTTATTTATTTTCGGTGATATTAATAAATTTGGAAGTAGAATAGCCACTAATACAAATTTTATCCTTTAGAACTATTTTTGGAAGGCCTGATTTTGAATAAACTAAAGGTCTCATTTTACAGAAGATCCAGAGCAATTAAAAGGAATGTGTTTTCCAACACTCATCTTGCGAAACGTCGTCGCTGACTTTAGGCACATGATCTTGAGATGATGTGGAGAACAATTTTGGCTCGATTATTTTGCTTTTCTTTGGCTTCGTATGGAGAGCGGCATATAGTTCATTTTTGTCACTGACTCATACAAATAAGAGAAGAAAAAGATTACGGATTATAATGTTGAAAATAAGACCAGCACAAATTTGTCGTAATTGTATGTAAATTAACAGTCCTTTGGAGGAGTAATTACCAAGGCAGTTTTATGAAAAGTGCGTGATCCAGCCAGTCTACAATTAGGAGCAATAATTAGAATAATTCATCCAATTTTTGCGCAACTAAGATTGATGTTATTCCAAAATCAGCAAATGGAATTTCTACGCCAGGGTCAACTAGACACGTAAAAAATTACCCAAAATATAACTGACGATGTAGATGGTGAAATCCTTAATTTAGAACAGTGATATGAGGCAGAATCGAACATGTTTAATGCTCTAATCAGACTTCATAAACATTCAGGGAAGAGGATTTGTTCCTCCGAGACTAAATTTTTCGATTACTGTTCTTCCATAATCGTAATCGGGAATCAAATCTCTTCGCTGCCACATTATTGACTGAGTTACAAATTAGTCCCCTACACTCAAGTCACATAATTTCTGAAGAAAGGGAAGAGAAGCTTTTTGTGAATTACAAGCCTTTTTTCTGGGTCCAAGCTGTTCGAATCATAGTATTCTCCAATTGGAAGCGTACATCATATTACTGGCCATAATAGCGCCGACCCAGTTTTAAATTAGGCTGGGAGGCAAGTGTTTGGTGACACTTAAAATGGAGAGTAGTTCTCTAGATAAAATCTATTGTAAAGGGGTTGATTTCTAACTCAAGTTATTCTTATGAAATGAGATCTGGTCTTTTCGGATTGAAATTATTAAATTTGACTAAATGAAAAATGAAGGCAAAAGTTATAGAATAGTTAAAAACTTCTTCAGAATGTTTGAATCTTATGAAGTATGGTATTATTAGACTGACTATATTTTCCTAAAAATGTTTAAATTTTATCAAAGAATGCATCCTTAAAATGCATTCTATAAATATGGACGCAAAGAAATGTAATGATGATGAATGTAGAAAATATGAAATACTATATTTTAATACAGAATTTGTATTTTTAAAGTAACTGTACCCATTAAACAGCCAATATGATCTTTAGGTAAATTTTCCCCCTATTTTGCGCTTTTTCATTACATGTTTGAACCATCTAGGAGTTTTCTCTATAGATGGAAATTATTTAGTATTTTTGCTTTATCATAAATAACCATATCAAAGCAAAAAAATGGGACATCTTTATCACTTTTTTAATGAATTTCTCATTCATCTTTTAGGTAGAATGAAATTTAATGAATATCTTGTAATACAAAATACCTACTTAGTGTATCACTACAAGTACCCCTGAGGATATCAAAATATCAGCTGAACTAAAAGTGCATACTTACGTTACTATTCTTCATCATTAGAGGTAGAAAACGATTGAGATCAAAGGTTAAAATAAATATCGACATGGAATGATGAATTTATGGAACAGGGGGTGGGAGGAGGTGAGAAAAGGAGAGATCCAGGTGCAGAATTAAAAGTGCACAAATGAACAATACTCAAAGGTGACTGATCCTCAACTTGACTATCAAATAAATAAACAATGCTGTACAATCCCTCCCATCACGATTAACTTTTGTTTTGACAGTTATTTTCGCATAAATTTGCATAAAAACTAGGGTTATATATAATCGTACGTCCATTTATAAAGTTAATTTACATTACAATAGTCGAACAAGCAGATATATAGCTTAAAAGTTTTATTTTTGAGGAGGAAGTAAGGATTTTGGTTCAGGAAGTTTTGGATCTCAATTTGTTCACTGCCTAACTCAGCTTAAAGAATATAAGCAGACTTTCGGTGTTAGTTCGTTTTATTCATTTACGTACTTCGAAACTGAAGGAAATCACCTCCAAAGTCCCTCGAGGATGGACTAATGTCAAGAGCGGACGTGAAATTGTCTCTAAAAAGACTTAAAATATCCTAAATTCGGCCTGATCGTTATGCTTGTGGAGCTGCGATATTTTCAAGAGAGTAAAAGCATTGCTATCTTATCTGCAAAAATGCTTATATAACACTACTTTTCACTATTCTTGTGCGAATTCACCTGAGGAATGTAAACCGACTTTATTGGCTTTCGATTGTGATAGGCCGGCCACATCAAAGACTTCCTAAGCGTCTTGATTGACTTTTCTTATCCATGACTTTGAGCGTGCCGCCTTATAACAAGTCAATTTATTTAATGATCGTAAGGAGCATACGAATTGGACAGCTGGATACATAGTTTTTAAAATTTAGTATGTTTGAGAAAGAGAGAGGGAGGGAGGGACGGAGGGAGAAAGATCATAGTGGTTTTAAGAGTACCCTTTCTGCATTTTGATCTTCCTTTCCAGCTTTCGAAGGTTATATTCATAGAAAAATTTTCTCTTTATTTCGTTGTATAGTCGTGCATTTGGAATAGTTATATGAAAGTACACATTTGGAAGAGCAGAAAAATAAGAAGTGTGATTACGTTGCCGATGTCATTTTAACACGCTTTTTTATCCGAATAGAAGATTTTTAAGCTATAGGGCTTACCGGCGTTCTTTTCCTAATTAGTACCAAAAGTCTCCAAAGAAATTTCTATAAAAGAGGACTTGGGAAGGTTTTCTTAACAGGTCAAAGGAGAAGCTTGTTGAATCTTAGCAACAGGATTATCCAAATGATACCCTTGATAAATTTCCATACAAAATTTACATGTATAATTCCTCCTTCTAGCAAATAACCATAAACTTATTATTTGTAGTCACATTCTTGTCCGTGGACCTCTACTTCTCATATCTGCCCAAAAGTTCAATTCCTCCCGTTCGATTGAAGAAAATAGCTTGGGTTTTAGGGGAGAAATATATGTGTCCTTCTAATTGAGAAATTTGCACTCTGCATTTACTCCATTGGTCATTATTAACCAGTGTTGTTAATCATGCTTGTGCACAAGAGGGACTCGATCTCGTAGTCTCTGACCTGACAGACGGGAACACGACCGCTTAACCATCAATTCATCTCTTGAATTGAACAATCGTTAATCTCACCCTCTTTTCTCAAATATCATATGCCAGGTTATGTGAAATGATTCTAACGCTTAGGTGAATTTGTGCCGTTTGATAGACGTTCTGTTGAAGACAAATGGAAATATATATATTTGATAATCTTGCCTAATTCCTACATTTTTATACAAGCCAAATAAAGGTATTATAAAGTATATTTGCTTTCCTATTCTTATAATATCAGTATTCATATTGAAGTTTCAATTCACCCTGTCAATCTTGTGTCACCCGATTTAAACAAAATGTGCGACATTTTCACGCGGTAGGTATATACCGCATGACCACCTTGAATTTAATGATTTGTGTACTGGATTGAAACAAATCCTGCAATTGGTTTCCTCCCACCGTTATTAAATTGTTTTTAGACCTATTTATTTCCATGTAACCCAAGTGTGTGTTAATCCACTTTTAAATGAATGTTCTCCAACAGGCACTCGAATAATTTTCTCTACACAGTTTAATAGATTCCACTAAAAAAACTTACAATAATATGAACAAGACGCTTTTTGTAAATCTAATGACTTGATAGAAAATGCGAAGCTTTGATAATGGAGAAGACCATAAACATTTTTCGATGTGAGAGAGACCCATCAAAATAATTAATTTCTTACCATAAAGATGATTTTGCTATCCTCAGACTTAGAAATAAAATAGTAGGAAAGAAATTTAAACGCATTTTTCACGGTTGATATGTGTGCAGATTCATACTTTCAAGTTCAGGTGAAGATATTCAAAACTGGTGAGAGGTGTTTCAGAAGAAAGAATATTCTAGAGACTCTCGATAAACATTGAAGTCTTACCAAAATGCCCAAATTATCTCAAATTTTGGAGGAATAAATGTTAAAAGACATAACAAATTATAAATTTTAACGTACCAATGCCATTACCAATAAGAATTCAAAACGAAATCACCTTATTGAAAGGAATGAAATGATTAATGTAAGAATAATTGCATATTTTATTTGCATTCCGATATACATTGTTAGATCCACATGATTTGTGGCGATTCGGAAAATCTGTGGTAATTCCTTACATTATTAGAAGAGCTAGACATTCCACATTGCATATCCTCGTATATGGCTCCCCTTATATCCCGTTGTAGCCCTTTTTCAACCCCATTGTTTAACTAAAGCTCGAATATGGTTTCCCGCCTTTAAAGTGTTGTTTTCTCCTGTGATTAAAACTCCTGTTCAGCCTATTATGTTTAATCAGACCAGGGTAGATAAAAAAGAATATTTCATTCTTTGTGATAAATTGGACTTTCAGAATGCTGCACATTGTCTCAACGCATATTAAGTCTTGATTTATATTATTTAAAAACATTAAGTGGCGAATATGTGTTTTCTAAGAAATAAAGAATCCCCTCGGTAAATAAAAACCACTTTAAGATTGTATCGATGAATGAAAAAGGATAAATTGAAAGTTTTAATAAAAACCTCACTTTTACCATTTGCGCTGGTAGCGCAGCAATTAACTTCCTCATTTGCGAAGACCGACGTCATCGGTGCACACCAAAGTGGACGGAGTGGCCAAGCACGCCGGTTAACTTTGACTAATACTAAATAAGAATTTGAGTTTTTCACTGCGGAGTTCCTATGATGTTACCCTTCTACCCATGATGAGAGTTGAAAACGCTTTCGCTAATGGGCTTGGGAAGTAATACTTATAAAATGAGTGGTTTCGAGAAAGAGCTCATTTTCTATTAGAAGTGATGACACTTGATAAAAGTGTTCAGTTATTTATAGTTTTTTTCGTTGCTGATTTAAAATCATTATATTTAAACCGATAAGTACCGACAGATTAGAATCTATCAGCCTTTTGTATTATTAACACCATTTGATAAACAAAAAATGACCGATTGATACTCATAGTGCAAATACGATTTAGTTATAAGATGTATTGCTTTAAATGATATGATTACTAAATAGTGAAATATTTAGACGCCTTTATTGCAAAGTAAAGATATTTCTGGAACTCCAGTTACAATTTGCGCTTCCTTAACCTTAACGCCTTCGCGATACGTGAAAAATCCATTTCTATTGAATAATAGTCTTGAAGACGATTTTTGACAATCGTATCAATTTTTTGAACTTCTATTTGCAATCTTTTTGTAACTTTCTGATCACATATTTTACGTTCCAGCTCTAATTCGTCTGATTTCAGAGGAAAGGTAATATCTGAAATTGCGCGAGTTTAAAGAGTGGATGATCGCACTACTTACATCTCCATTTTAGTAAAGCCTTTAGCCGATATAAGCTATTATTTACGGTTTTGAAACAAGCCAAAGCCTTTAGGGTTGTAAAACTGAATAATTCTAAGTTTTAATGGCAGTTTTTGTTTAACTGGGATACTAATTTTAGGTCTAATTTCATTTAAGCTCTTTTATTTGTCAAATTAGATTACTTATAAAGATAAAATATTACAAATGAAACTCTTGCAAATACACGTTTAAATGAAATTAATTCCCTCAAAGTTACAACATTTACTTCACATGAATCGCATTTCCATCAACATCACTATGCCGTAACTGAAATTAGATGAACCCATACGCAGAGGTAGAGGAAGGTAGTTGCCTAATTTCTAGATTTCCTCTTTTAATTAAAGCAATTTCTGCCAGGAAGGAGTCAGAGGTTGTGTGAAGCTGCCAAGCGCCTCTAATCACATCATGCTCACTTGCATACAGTCCATTTGGCAAGCAGGCGAGAAAGCGCAAGCCATTGCAGCTGTAGAGTGTGTGTGTAAGGAATTCGGTTGGATGCCAATTTCATTTGGCATCGCCATATGTTCCTGATGATGTTATTTAGATCGTGATTGCATTCAGGTGATCTGAACGGGGTATATCGATGTCTCTTTTTATGATAAACAAGTTAGAAAATTAGGTCAGCTTAAGGAAATGGCTTGATTAAAGGGAGATATTGGTTCTATTTGATCGCCAGTTGCAAGCATGCATATATGTTTATTTGCCAGTGAAATATTGGCCTTTATGATTCTCACTGCGTGAAATTGGGACATGAGATATAGATGCCATCAGCTCCTATCCAGAAATATCTTCAGAATGTAACAAATGAAATAGTTATTTTAACTGATTTCTGTTGAGAGTAATTTGTTTGTCTTATAGGAGACACTTCAGTGAGATTTAGCCATCCTTTGGATGTACATTGTTCTCATATCGTTGGTTGATGCATTGACACTGCCGAGCGCAGGACAAACAGAGATAGTGCCAAAGTCAGTAATCAGTTTGTCATGCTCTCACCATCAATCGAAATGCACCCTATCCTTATGTTCCATCCATAGGTTGCGAGTGGATCCTATTCTTCGAAAATAAAGATAGGACTACTGACTCGTCATAGTGACCATTTTATTCATCCATATTCATCTTCCTTCTCATGTTTCTGGGCCTTAATTGGCCACCAGAAACGGACTCTGATTATTCAAAAATTAGGAGATATCCCCTTTCTTTTCGATGAGATTTAAAATCCGGACCATTTAAGCAGCCTTTTTTCATAGTTACTGAAAATCACATAAATTAATTGTAAATTTTGACAATGACTTCTCACAGCCATTAACCAAAGCAAAGCGAAATGTTGCTACGATGACAATAACAGTCTTAAATAAAATTCTTCAACAACTGATAAATGATGTTGTACCTACGCTATTTTTTAGAGCATTTTAAGGAAAATTTTAATATTTTAGGACTACAGGATATTGTGAAGTGTCGGCGCAGTATATTGGATTTTTGGCAGTGAAGGAGCAAAGGATGGTGGATGCGAGGTACGTACGAGTCAGTCGTTGGTTAACATACGACCAAAACCATCTCTTAATCCTACTAACAATCGAATATTTCTTTCATCTAAAATTATTTTCGTGCATATCCCCATTCACGTGCTTTTATTTTCGTCTTTGTCTGGAATTGTATGTCATTAAACCTCATTTTTAATAAATCGCCAACAGCGTTGAATGTCAGAGGATCAGGAATTAGTTACAGTAGGTTCAAATAATCTCTATGTATATTTAAATAAATTAACTATATTTTAATAAACAGTGACTTCTTTAATTGACATTTTCTCAGGCAAATTTATGTATATTATCAAGTACAAACAGGAAGGTATTTTCGAGTCCTGTCATTATAAACAAAGCATAACCTCTGGTAAGAGTAATATTTGATAATATGGAGAAATATGTGTTCTGAATATGCTATTTCGTTCTGGTGATGAAGGCACTGCCTAGAACTTACTTTAAAATAAAACTTTCTGGAGTACAATATTGGATTGTGAATTTGATTCAAATTCAAAGTTTGATAGCTCCTTTCGTTTTCCTACTGTCAGAAGATTAATCAACTGATTGTGAACACGCCATTTAAGAACCATGGGACAGATCCAGAAGTTTGAAGCATCAAGGAACGAAGCGGTGAACTTTACTCACAAACTAAAAAATTGCGGGACTTTAATCCCAATATCAAATGATTTTTATGCTGGTTCATTGTCAACGACTAATCGACCCCTTCTCCTTCGCACATTAATAGATCAACATTAAGATCGAAATAATAAAAATTTTGCCTCGCAATTAACAATAATGAGGCATTAACAAAGCTCAAAATATTAGTTTCCACGGGCATCTACCAAGTGAGTTCATGTGAAATTCGTAATGGTACTGTGGGAGCATTAGTTCAGTGGGCCTATCTGGTCATACACTAAGTCCTTGCCAATTGTATATAGCAACTGGAAAATTCCTTTCTGAGAATGGCACCAATGAAGAAATTAATGCTAACTGAGTCAACGAAGGTAGCGTTAAAAGATACCTGCCGGAGGCAAATTGCAAAACCGATTAAATCTCCAGACGTTACAGAACCTATAGTGCTTTGAAACTTTCAGTAAGAAGAATATCATTATTAAAGTGATGAAAAGACACCTTATGGGAAAATAAATGTAGAAAATACACTTTTAAAGAGAAAATATTGGAATTGTATGTAATGTCACTCCCTCCCACTCCTTTGTTCAAAAAAGGGATCTTAAGTTTACTACGATGATTAAGGCGTAAGTCCTTTTTAAAAAGCAAATACTTAAATTCTAATTACATTATTTCGTAAAAGGAAAGAACTCATTCACGGAGACAGCAAAGTAGTCATTAAGGCATGAAATGGGGTCTAGCAAATTCAGTTGATGAAGCAAATGCCTCAAGAGTCCTACATTTTCTACTTCTCAATGCTTTCAGGTGTTCACCCTCACATAGGAAGCATCATTCTCTCCCTAATGTCATACTTCCTTCATTTAATCACCAAGTCCTTGATTCGCTTCATTTCCACCATATTCAGAGTTTGCTGAATGTTGTTTTAATTCCATGGTTGGTCATGTCACCCGAATTCATCCACGTCCTCGTGAAGCGAAGAACATACAGATGAGACCAACACAGATATTGTCATTAATAGCACCATTCTCTTCCGACTGGTCAGCTTTGCCAAAATGCAAAGGATCCAAATTTGGCTGCTGCATCAAAATAGGAATGAGCCCATTACTTATCGATATCGGAGTGATCACGTTCGAGATCTATAATTGCAATATTACTTAGAGAGGTACTAATTATAAGGCTATTTTTTCTCTCAGTGCTTATCTTCGGAGGAATGAATCCCAAACAGATACACCCCAGTCCTCTTTCTCGAGAATATGGCACAGAGACTGTTGTATTTTATTCCTTTTCCAAGTTTTCTGAATTTAGATCTTGCCAAGAGTATATTGTGTTTGTCTCTTGGCGTCTTGACAGAGTGGAGAATTTTTCAGAGACAGAGATGGTTTATGTAGATAATTTACTATCACTGTTTTAGGTTGTCTTGAATTGAGGAACGCACAGTATCTTAAAGTGGTGAAGTTCATTCACCCAAATTCACCTAAATGCCTGACTCCAACTTTAAGTAAAGAAAAGCTGGAAAATTCATTTTATTTCTGATTGTATTACAAGCTTTACGCCGAAAGGAAAAATAAACAGATTTCCAATGCCTTGTTTTAGTCGAATAGGTTTGGAAAAATAGATTTCGTCTTGGCATCCGGAAAAGCAACCGATCATTTCCATGACTAAAAGGTATTCAAATTCAGTCAAGGAAAGTCTATCAAATAACAATTGATTAAATATATGGGGTGAACAAGTTTTTATTATGGTACAATGAAAGAGAGTAAATTATTTTTCAGTTTTAGTAGTTATCTTTCATTTAACACATTTTGGTAGAAATTGGCAGGTCCAATAAGTTCTGTTGGCGTTTGATTTAAATGTTGTTGACGTAAGTTTTTTTCACCAGGACTCACACTGAAGTGATTTTTCATTATTCTGTATCTCGTAAAACAGCTCTAATGTGTTTAACAACCGGTGAAAGGGTGTGTTTGTATCTTCATCATTTTGGAATACCGGGTTATGCTGTTTACTCTATTTTCATACATTTTACCAGGTCCTTATATTGAAAAAATAAATCACTTCAATTATCTACTATCATTTCTCAGTGAGAACCACCCCTTATGATCTATGACAACTGGCCTCAGTGACCGCTTTTGTTCAGGTGAACATTTCCAACCTGGAGTTCTAATAAGAAAGGCGGAATTGATGACTGATGAAGAAAATGATAAAGATAACGGTTCCGATCACTTTGTCTTTTGTAACTTCAGAGTTATTCGGTTAAATTGGGAATAAGAATAACCATCAGGAATGATTTGAAAAATAGAGACTAATCGCCACTAAAATATCTTCAAGTCGATTTTTGATGACCAATATCTGGCCTTGAGCGCAATCTGCACCCATCAAGCTCCCTTCAACTTTGAAAAATTCAGCTGCAGATTTGGTGGACTGCATGCCCGCTTATTACCTAGACTATAATCTTTTTAATCGTATTAACTACAAGGTCATACTCATTTTCCATTAGATAATTCGCCAATTTCTGTACGAGTATTGCTGAATTAAGGCATTATTTTCGAGACTCTCGCTCATCAATGATTGGTAAGGGAGCAGCGTACACCATAACGGCTAGATTTAACCAAATCTATCATAAAAGTGCTGGTGCTGAGCTGAATTGGAGTGATTTGAAATGTTTGTTAAAATTATTAACTGTACATCCAGCCAAATTATACCAATAATATCCGATAACTCTATAAGTGAGAGTGGCACTATCATTCAATTTCTGAATCGTCTATTTCCTAGCCTCGGATGAATTTAAACTGGTTGGTGAAAGTGTGGAATAACGAAAATAAAATCAAATGCACAGCGACACTTGTTGAGACAAATAAAAACCTCTTAGGCCCCCACCCATCTTAAAATCTCCACAATTATCCCAATAGAAAGAAAGATAAAAGTATCAAATCAATCAAGACGCCAAAATCTTTCTGCTTGACCGATCGCTAATGGCTAAGTGCAAACTGTGTCAATTTCCGTTTTTACAAATCGTAAATCCCCACTTCAAAGAAATTCGAGCGGAAACGGTGAAATGCAAAGCTGTTAGGCACATGAAAATGTTCGCGAAACAAAAAGGAAAGCTCGTGCACACTACCGACGAGATCACTGCCCCTCAGGCCCAGTAATCAACAAGGGCTTCCAGTAGTTTTATATCTTATAAAAAATAAGCGTCACATGTCAGAATGTCATAATTAGTGTTTGCAATAGATTGAATGTGAGGCTCTTCAACAGATCTTTTGAACAAAACAGCACATATTTCTTCGGACTTTGAATTGAAAAAGCAATTTTCACGAATCTCAAAGACTGAATCTTTCTACTTTTCCCCGAAATATGTACTAATAGCTATGCATCCACGTGTCTGATTAGTGTAAAGTAAACTAAATTTATAAGTATTAACTTCCCTAGAATGCAATAACTAACCTTGTGATCAATGAGATTTTTCAATTTCAATTCCGTTTAGGAAAGCAACTGTTTTAATGAGTCATTAAATTATTTACGTAGCAGTTACTACTTCTCAGATTTTCAGTATCAACAAAGCGACATATGCTTAAATAACCTCGCACCCGTACCTCCTACCAACGCGCTGTGTATCAAAATGACTCAAATCGCGAAGAAGCGGCTGCTACTGATAGTGTCATTGTGTGTTCGGCACTTTTATTGACTTTACTACGTCAAGCGTACAACGGCTGCATCTGCGATGGGCGGAAGGTAAAATACGCGATTGTACTTTACATTTCCACCTGCAATATTCTCCCACCGAATTTTGATACTATTTATTTCATAACCTGCGGCGTAGTTATTTGCATTTGACGGGTTTCGCTAAATTTTTGGTAGTAACTTTTCAATTAATCGATTAAAGTTTTGCGTATCATTGGAACAATTGTTACAAATATCAAATTCACAAATATTCAACCACTTGACAGGTCTTTAAATTCGACATTTTAATGAAGTAATTCATTTTATTCTTTATTAGAAAATGTATATAAAATATTATTACTGTAATTGAAAGAGGAATTTGGAGTGGATATAAAGGAGTGGAGTTCAGTTATTTTCTGAATTTTGGGTTATCCAATGACCAAGGGATTACATTAGGGAAATAATTTCATTAAATAACAATGTTCTCTATTCTCTTAAAACCCCCACATTACTCTTTTGAAAAGGTAGATATTGGAAAATATTTTTCCACCTCGTTGTTGTACCGACACTTTGGCACTCACCTAATTCTTCTCCCTAAGAGTCCTTCATCCAGTGGTCATTTAGCGCTTTCTAATTCGATAAAGAATGCAACCTTATGAACTAATTCAAACTTTATCTCCAAAATCTCCAAATTAGATAACGCTATGATTGGCTAAGACATTCTCCATTAAAAAAATATCAAAATCTTAAATCTTTAGATTCTTTTCATATGACTCTAGCTTAAGGATTTTAAAATCTATTCAACATTTTGCTTTCAGTTTCTTTATTTTATCTCAGCAAAGTATTTGAATTTCTCAATGTTTTACAAATATACTTTATTTCCAGTTTAACTTTGAGCCTTAAAGTTGCGCCTTGGCTTGCATGTCAACAGTTTCATATGTCATTTAGGAAACCGGTTTACTAAATACTCATCTTGGATGGAGGGATTTCCCACATAAACCATCTCTGTCTCTGAAAAATTCTCCACTCTGTCAAGACGCCAAGAGACAAACACAATATACTCTTGGCAAGATCTAAATTCAGAAAACTTGGAAAAGGAATAAAATACAACAGTCTCTGTGCCATATTCTCGAGAAAGAGGACTGGGGTGTATCTGTTTGGGATTCATTCCTCCGAAGATAAGCACTGAGAGAAAAAATAGCCTTATAATTAGTACCTCTCTAAGTAATATTGCAATTATAGATCTCGAACGTGATCACTCCGATATCGATAAGTAATGGGCTCATTCCTATTTTGATGCAGCAGCCAAATTTGGATCCTTTGCATTTTGGCAAAGCTGACCAGTCGGAAGAGAATGGTGCTATTAATGACAATATCTGTGTTGGTCTCATCTGTATGTTCTTCGCTTCACGAGGACGTGGATGAATTCGGGTGACATGACCAACCATGGAATTAAAACAACATTCAGCAAACTCTGAATATGGTGGAAATGAAGCGAATCAAGGACTTGGTGATTAAATGAAGGAAGTATGACATTAGGGAGAGAATGATGCTTCCTATGTGAGGGTGAACACCTGAAAGCATTGAGAAGTAGAAAATGTAGGACTCTTGAGGCATTTGCTTCATCAACTGAATTTGCTAGACCCCATTTCATGCCTTAATGACTACTTTGCTGTCTCCGTGAACAAGTTCTTTCTAACGACAAATTTATTAGTATTATGTGTAAATCTTGGTTTGCGCTAGTTAACATGTTTGCAACCACGAAGGTTAGATAAGTACCAAAACCAAGACTTCCGAAGTTCCACATCCCCTTTGAATGATTTGAAACTGTTTTGCAAAGCGTTTGTTGCAAGAGTGCACGAAAGTACATCTTTAGTCGGTAAACTGGCATCCATTTGTATTGTATGATCCTAAGTTTGATTTGAGACTAGACTTCAGAAGAAATGCTTAAGTTTCTTCATTGAAATCTTGAAATTTTGTTCTACTTTCCCATAAATGCAATTTTATACTTCATCTTTTAGTTTATTATTTTTACTAACTAGAATTGATAATAATAATAATAAACAAAAAGTATGTATCAACATTATTAGAAAGAAGAGTTTGCCAGTTAAAAGTCGATTAGAAATCCACGGATGACCTATAAAGTGACCGATAGTACTAGAAATAAATACAGACAGTAGATGGGCGTAGGAATTTTGAGGAAAATCTAATCGAATTCAAGAGGCTGTTATTCATAGGGCCGTCTAATAAATATATTCTCATTCATCAATCACTGAAAATCTCAAAATCCGATTTGTCCGCTTCCTTCAGTTAGTCTTACGATCACATTGCACCACATCTTAATGGTATTTTGCACTCATTTCCCAGTATTCTTTAAATAGAATGTTCAACATATTTTGGACTTTGAATTCACTAATTTTCTAGCATTGTACTCAATTGAAAATTCTTCGAAACTCAAAACGAGACACGGACATATTGTGCTACAATAACTCAGACAGTTCGTTTTTTCTAGACACAGCCTAGATCGATAAAATCGGGGGCACGCAGGGTGGGGGGTTGTTAGTTAGCGAGACTTCTCGCTCATGATCTCCTAAGCAGATGGCTAGCCAAGGCAAAAATCGATATAACTATACTTCAAAAACTGTCCATTATTCTAGACGCACCTAGACGTACATCCAGTAAATGATTTAAAATATTTTAAAAAATTCAAAGGCTAAATAACTTTGATTAAATAATTGTTAATGAAAAATAGTATATTTGGTTGACTTTGTATGATTGTGGAGGAACTCTTTGCCCTAAAGGAAAACGAATTTCCCCAGTTATTTCCCCTTTTAAGGAAATATGCTATTTCTCTTCCCATTAAACAGTTATTCCGCCTGATTAACTATAAATATGGCTGTTTGAAATTCCACCGGTGCTCAATCCATGGTTAAAAGGACTCAATTTACTCTGAGGGAATTAGTATTAGGGTCGTAAAATGCGATGTTAGGTGCATGCAAATATTTGCAGAAAAGACGACAGTGTGCTTACATAATAGGAATAGGTCATTATCAAACCAAGGCAGGTAGAGATCAGCACCTTACTATCTCTAAGGAACTTTGAAGAGGAATAATTCAGATTATTCAGAGATCGAAGACGGTATCTTGAGGTGAATTTTCTTCTTCTAATGGTACGTAAGCAACCAAAACAGTGTTCTAATTCCAATTATTTGACGTCGAATTTACTTTAGGAGTGGTTAAAGAGAAATGAAACAAATTAGTGGGGCATCGAAATGTAATTGTCTAGCCATTTGATGAACTCTCCTTATGACACAGCAACATGTATGACTGACATCGCTCTGTCATCATTTTTTTCTCGTTCGTTCATCCCAACATTTAACTTCAAATAATACACAAAGATGTGATCAAATCGAGACGCATCCCTTCTGTGTCTCTTTGTATTCATCCGTCAGTATAATTCTCTTCTCAGTAAAAAACTACTCATCGGGTGATGCATTAGAGACTAAATGCTTTAACGGTGATTTTGATGAGATGGTGATTTCTTCACACCGATTTATTCAATATTTCTCTCTGATAATTTTTTATCGTTTTCCTTTTTGTTACATTCTACCTAATGAGACGACATTTTGTCG
Source organism: Hymenolepis diminuta (assembly GCA_900708905.1). Lineage (NCBI taxonomy): Eukaryota > Metazoa > Platyhelminthes > Cestoda > Cyclophyllidea > Hymenolepididae > Hymenolepis > Hymenolepis diminuta. The sequence goes on along the minus strand of CAADRB010000004.1, from coordinate 2,590,740 downwards.
CAAGTAAAAAGACAAAAGAACACTTAACACAATACCTCTGAGGAATGACGAATTCTTTTCATTACGAATTGAAATATGATAATGATAAGAGTCAACAGTTGCCTTGAAAAGTATGAGGTACCTTGAAAACACTTTTTCACGACTAAATCTGGTTAAAGCATGTGCCCTGTTACCAATAATATTTCCAAAATATTATATTTATGGTCATGAATTTTAATGTAATTCCAACTAATAATCCTAAGATATCCAAAAAATTACTGGTAAGGAGGAAATGAAAAGACACATTAAAAAATTTTAGAACTTTATGAAACCCTATCCAGTTGCCTCGGAAAAATTGTGCTATGTACTAGGCTATTCATTAGTTCCGATAATCAATTCCGTAATAATACGTTATTTTTAATACAACGGAAAGGAAACATAAAATATAATGGTTATACAATCAAAGAAATACTTATGTGCTTCCATTTTCTCCATGAAAAATTTGAGAAGTTAAAGTAAAATACAGGTAATCGCTTATCCAGGCTTCAGTAGTGGTCAGTGTACACGTCTGTTAAGTCAGAGGTAGCGAGGTCAATGTTGATCGGTGTGCATCCAGTGCTGTAGATGGCCAAACGCACAGATTCCTTCTGGTAAGTTGGAAAGTGATACAAAGCCAGATTATCATAAGAATAGTTCCAGGACTCCTTCCTTCTATCCAAATCATGTTTAAATGGTTTAACATCGTAAAAAAATTTTTAAGTTCATCGCTTTCGAAAGGTTGAAAAATTTTGAATTCCAATCCCCTCATCGTTGACTTTCTATTAATTTCAAGGCAGTTGATTTCTCTTCTGTGAAGTTTGGTTTATATATTTAATCACTCGACAATTGCCTCCCTATAAGATCGATTTTCTTTTTCAAATCCATTATAATATAATTGGTAAATAGTTCTTATAAACGGATATCCACTTGATTTTGTGTTCCAACTGTTAATAGGCGTAAAGATTTGGAATGATAAGCATAAAAGATCTCATACTACTAGTTATGGATGGTAGTCGTAGAATAAAATATTGGTGAAAGACAGTTACTATTATTCAGTTCTGATGTATATAACGTTTCAGCTTTATTTGAGAAATGTATGGGAACAATATGTACTAATTGATTTCAGTATATAACGAACATTTTATTCGTAGGGGCTCCAAAATGAACCGTCTCAATATATATTAAATATTATGCAATAGAACACGCATAACAAATCGTTGATACCTAAACTATGACGGCAAGATGGCAAATCTTATCTTACTGAATTTTGGGACCGAAAATAATCCCTAATGATATTACACTCCATATTCACGTCTTCTTGTAACCTCTAAGTGTTCCTGCTGTCAAAATATGAACTAATGCTTCAATCTTTAAGGATGATCACGTTTTAATAAGTCGGCAGATGATTGTTGAGAAGATCATATAAAAATTAATAAAACTTCGGAAAACTTTCAAAACAAATCAGGATTTAACTTTTTTGTACACGTATTGCCAATTATTTATTTTTAATTGCCTCTATTTTAATTACCAATATTTTCAATTTATTTGAGTTCAATCAGGGCCGCGTATATTATCTCTGATAAGAATTTTTTTATCCTTAAAATCGCCCATCTATAGAAAATATGCCGCACTTTTGAACAAAATATAAAATTCATCATGAAAACTTAATAATTAAGTAAATTAATGCTTAGCAATTGCAATATTTTCTTTCCTAAGTTATGTTCACGCGAACTTTTAAATGAAGAGTGAACAGAAAATGAAGAAGAATGTCATTTTTGACAGGGACTGCAATATCTCCATCTCTTTTCTACTGGTGAAATAAACAGCATCGAACCAATCAAGCTAGCGATGAGTCATTCGAGACTAGATGAACAGAAAGGGAGGCACGATGGTGACGATGACGACGTGTATTTTACGCCCTGCTTATGCACACGCCTTCTCTCTTCACTTACTATGAACACGAAGAGACTGCATTCCAAATCAACTCATCATCCCGTCAGTCCCCTTTTTTCGCGCATGTCAGAATGGTGGTACACACTGCTGGTATATTAGTGCTGTACCAGTATGAAAATCGGTGGAGCTATATTCGTTCATCCTAAGCTCATATTCTATCACTCTGCTACCTAGGGGAAATAAATTTAATGAAAACGGCATTAATACAGAAAGTAAATTCAAACAGAGAGATCAGTTTGATTTTGCCATTTCCGGATAATTTTTGATGTTTTCTCATAAATAGAGACTCTTCACTTTAGAATATGAAACTGTTTTAGTTTATATAGTGGTTGAGAATAACCTCTTTTCTATTACAAGTCAATCTACTCTCCGATGGCACTCAATAAGTCAAATTTAGAGCGGCTCGATTGGGAACATTAAGATTTAGCTTATGTCACTCCTTTACGGTTTTGAAAGTGAACACTAGATCAATTAAAATCGACAAAATTTAGTATTTTTCCAGACATTGGCCTTGTGTATCGAATAAATCGTCTCAAAAATGTTTCAAGCTATCAAGAGCATGATATATGAGGAATAAATGAGAAGTAATGTCCACTTTTTTCTTATTCTCCTTTCTGATAAGAGGAGTGTGGTAATAACGCGTCTGAAATCCGAACCACACATAAGGATTTGCCCGTAATTTCTTAAACAACTCTGAACTCTATTATAGCACCCGTGACCTTTAGTTTTGCTAATCATTTATTGGCGGTTTTTGAATCTATCTAAGCACAGGCTTCTGCTAATACTCCATAACAATGTTTGCACTTGAGCAATTGGTTTCCGAATCACATTCTTGATCATCATCGGAATTACTCAAATTAGCTCAAAGGAACAATATTCTTAATAAAATTCTTGCTAAGCACACTATGATCAAGCAATTCATCGCCTCTTTAATAAAATATATCAAACCGAGTATTTTAAAAGACATGAGTTTAACAAAGAGATACATAGCTTTCAAAAACTTATTCTATTTTTCGGAAAGCAGAAAATGAATTTGGCAGTTCCACATTCGAGAGTTATGAATCCGTCGTAATATCTAAAGTAGAGATAATTAGCAGTTCAGCGCTTAGCTTTAAGAATTCTGAGTGGAAAAATGTTTGGCTGCTTTTTTTCAATATTGCAGGCCTGTTTTCCGTTTTGTACGTATTTTAATTTCGTATGCTTTTCTTCAGGACATTTCCATCGGTTAATTGAGAAAGAAGGCTTATCATGTAAAAACTTCTAACCTTGGCATCTCCCCTCTTACCCACAGAAGGTTTAACGTAAGCTTTCCTTACATATTAAATTAAAGAAATAAATTGCATCAGCCATATTTATATCAACTGTACCATATTTTTGACTTCTTCTTAAATACCTTTTCTTGAAATAAACTGAGAATCAGGGTGATTTGTTTTATATAGCTTAGCAACCGTCCTCTTCCACATTTCTCATGGCACTCCACTAACGGACGTATCCGTTAGTTGGTCGACCACCTGTTGATTTGTGGCGATCAGTCCTCCCGTGTCTTCTTATCTCAGTTTTGTTTATGATAAGTCTTTTTTTGCGCAAACAAAATCTGTAATTTTTACTTTATCATGAGAAACAATTTTAGTACAATAGATAAATCGTTACTTTGAAGAATCACTTAATAGGATACGCTTTTCAAAAGACAAAGAAATAAATTTGATTGGCCCCTTCCGTACTTATTTTCCATTCAGTTCACATTTGACAGCTACAAAATAGAACAAATACCTCAATCGTGTAAATTGTGTCATTCTGCCGACGGTGCAATTATGAAAAAATTATCGCTAGCTTATACTAACTAACGGTTCCCAAACATCACCACCCTATCTTTTAAAATTTGTCAAATAGGGTGGCCGCCTTTTCTGGAATTAGGCAAACTGGAATTCTTCATTCTTGAAAGTTAACACCTACGACTCACCCGCCTTACCCTGAAAGCTAAGCATCGATCAAACGCTCGCAAAAGAGGCTCTAAACGCGACAAGAACATCGTAGAAATCCTGGTTTCCTTTCTCTCTCATCAGTAGTCAATACTACTTTGAAAGCCGTGTTTAACTTTTCAAATTATATTTTTGATACAACTTTTTTTCAAATAGACTAACTAAAAATATCAGTATTCTTCTTTCATCCAGTTCATGGTTTGCTGAATCTTCAATGTTTCTCAGGAAAACAAAATAGAGGTTAATTTAACTATTCACATTCTTATAACTAAATTTCATTTCCATTCATGAATAGATGTCACTAACTGGGTGTTACATTGAGTGATAACAAAGCATGAATATAGTCGTTTGTCTAAAACTCGTCACCTCGTACCATCGGGGACCACCCCAGAAGTCAGAACACGGCCAAAAAGTCACACACTTGTATATACATAAACAAATGTACGCTGGTGTCGGTAATGCTCTGTGATTGAATCCTCTACAAGTCATGTATCTCCCTTTTTGTGCAACGCAAAAAGAGGCTGAATTCTTGTCTTTTTTCTTCAAATCAAGCTGATATAGGCCTGTCAAATGCAAATGAAATAAATAGCGCCAATTCATTCCCTTTTTCTATTTATGGAAATATATTTTGTAAACTATTATTGAATTAACTGTGTTTTATTTAATAGTTACACTCTAAAATTCCTTAAAATGTGTTCAATTAGGATGAATCTATTAACTACTAGATTAAATGTATGGACAGAGAAAATGATGCATTGGCTGAAATGTTTTCAAATTTCGATCTACCAAAATTGGGTACCTCAATCTAAGACTTGGTTAAGACGATTGCATACAGATGCCAAAAGAAAATGCTAACAGATGAGAAAAAGTAGAAATTTTGATGGCAAATCATGCAAACAATTATATTTCCAGGCAATATCGAACATTAATCACAACAACAAAAGGTTGTATTCGAGGGAAATTATATATGCGAACCCTTAATATCATCGACTATTTGCTAATGAAAGTGAGATGAGAAGACACTCACAGATCAATCACCGCAAATCTTATGATAGACTTCTTTGTCCGGAAAATGTCTAAAAGGAGATAGCTGTGAAATCAAATAAAATAATATCACCTGAATTTTGCATAAGTTGAAGAAAGTGTGAGATAAGCAAAATAAAAAATTCTACGTTGAGATAGCAGGTGACCTGACCTTGAAAGAAGAAGCATTCTTATAGTTCACTGCCTTTCATTCCACTCCCGCTTAGAACGACCCAACCTATTTGTTTCTCCTTCCTGTGTGCTAAGATGTTTTCCCACGGTTAAACGTTGCAAAACGTGTTTGCACGGCCACCGGAAATCTACTCTTTTTAGAGAGAATTTAGAAGAGTTCTAGCAACTCAGAGTATCATCTCATCAGTGTTTCAGCTTACAAGTAACTCTGTTTAAAAGTCAGCGGAAACAAAAAAATGAAGCTGCTGACCAACCATTTAATTTAATCAACAGTTAAATAAAGTCTTCAAGTTCCAAACAGGAATTCATTTGGAAAATAGTGAACAAATCCTGAAACTTAGAAATTGGAGCATTAGAGTGTGAAACAATGAACTTTATCCAAGAAGTTAATCCGGAATCAAAATATCAAGTTTTGTAAGACATTTAATGCTCTGACTTTATTTTCTACTTCTGCCCGATCCCTTTTCTCTAGCCAATTTTGAATTGCTTTAAAATTCCCTGTGCTAAGTATGCTTTCCAATGGTGGGAAACTGTAATTTTTGCATTACTGTGGGTAATAATGAATAATAATAAATCGCTTAGATGGTCAAATTTTCAAGTTAGGTCAAAGCTGAATTAAACATCTGGACTCATTTGTCACCACCACTGAATTTCGGAGTTCTTCCTGCGTACCTATTCACCCTCTTAGATAGAAAGGCTTCACTCAAAAACTAAGATCTTAATTCTCTGAAATTAGCATTATTTCGAACCCTCCTTTTGTGAGGAAAAACCACCGAAATTTTATAATGACAAAATCTAGTTATGAGTCATTAAACGAACTCCTAAACGTACAATGAATATTTTATTTCCAGCTCAGAGAAAAGGCGAAAAAATTGAGAAAGGGTAATTCACAATTTCACCACCTCTAAATCTCCACACACTAATACAGTACTAAGACGATTCCATGGAATGCTAAGCAGGAGCTTAAAGTAAAAAGGTAAAATTGAGATGGTGAATCCCTCAATGAAATCCCCCTCGCATTAGTGAACATCAACCACAATTGAATGATGTGTGCAAAAGGGAAATTATATACGTGGCGATTGTCGGTGTTCTCGAATCTTTACAAACGATTGTGAGGAAGCACTTGCAGATTGATAAACACAAATCCATCTGGTAAACTCTCTTATTCAGTAGGCTGGTGCTGCGAAACTATTCAACAAAAAGGAAACCTGAGAAATCAAATGAAATCGCATCCGCTAGATCTTCCATATGAAGAAAAAGGATAACGAAGAGTTACGAAGGACTTTCTCAAATTTGTAATTAAGAAAGCAGAAAATCTGATGATCCTGGAGCTAAGATGAAATAGGATTCTATAATTTCCTACCTATCTAATCTTACTTAAAACCAATCTCCTGGTCATTCCCTTCCTACCAGATACATGTTTCCCCATAGTTATAAGTTTTAAAACTTCTTACTTTTCCATCCGAAACGGACAGATAACTCGAATACGTCAGTGGTAAGGTATTCTCTGGCTATCAGAAACGGTAATTCAATCAGATTTTATAATTGCGGATTTAGCAATCTGTTGAAGTTTAGGCACATTTTTGAAATTTGGAATTTCCAATAGTACTGCAAATAAAAAAATGTAGATTGATTTGATTTCTTTTCATATGGCAGTAAAGAATTGATTGCACAAGTTTTAAACAAGGGATAGCATTTGGAAAAGCGAATTAACAAAATTGTCCAGTTTTTAATTGAATTGAGAGTCGAAAAGGGGGTACATTTTGAAGTCAGAATGTCAAAGGTCATACTTTATTTAAATTCACGTGTATTATCCAAGTGTACCAAAGTTCACTGTTATGATTTAATTCCTGGGATTCTGAATGAGTTTATGTCCACAACGTTCAGCGCTTGTTGACTAGCTGATTTAAATGGATGGTTGGTTGTGGCACTTTCATTTACAGTATCTTATTGATGGAAAGGTGGATGAGACTAGCAAAGACATTTTATAAATGTAGTAGAACTCACTAATCTTAGAAATTCAATTTCTTATTGCTTGATTACTTAAAGATTTTTTTTAAAATTTTTATTAGAATGTTAAATTTTAAAGCCTTGAAATCGCGATTTTTTGGAATCTTCTGTTGTTTAAAAAACAGCCAGCACTTTATCTAAACAATGCATGGTTATGATTCATTAAGTAAAGCTTTAAACACAAAGAATATTTTATGTCTAGCCCAGAAAAAAAGACGATAAAATTGAGAGAAGGTGATTTACAATCTCCCCATCCCCACAGTACACGTAACGAAATGTCAGACGTCTTGACAGTTAAGCGAGTACACCTGGCCAAAATTAAGGCAGAGGAAAGACAATGTCAGTCTGAGATTTGGGTAAACTGAGGCGAGGGGAGGAGGGTTGAGAACCTCATATAGGCGATGACTAGGCCAGGATGAACATTAACCGGTATCTAGAACCAGACAACAAACATTCTACCTCGCACTCTCTGTCTAGACATAATTTAATTCTCCTACCTCTTACCCTCATTACCCCTCGCTCCATTTTTCTCATTGTGTGCCATGTCGTTGTCTAGCTAGTGACAAATTTTGTCATGGATTGGAAACAACGCTGATTTTGAGACAGAGAGCAGTTTGTCCTTGACTAGAAATAAAAAAGGATTCCAACCTTGAAAATTCAATTTCGACTGACTAAGTCCTTATTTCAAAACTGTGCTTCATGAAGGGATGGTGATTAACATCTACTCACCCAAATCAGAAATTGTGTTTAATCGTTATCAAATATTAATCGAGTGAAATGGAAAAAGAAAGGAATAATTACTTTCTTATGATACAATCTTATTCATTTTACCTCGTCTTATCTGGAGTAATAAATTTCGTATCTAAGCTTTTTAAGTGTGGTTGATGAAATAGGGTTAAATAAATGCATCACTCCATGACTTTGAAGAAAATTGTGCTGAAAGTTAATAATAACATTAAGTAAAATCTCAATCTTTTCAAATATTTCATCTGAAAAATAATGCCCTGATTATATGAAAGGTATCGCGAACTACTAATAAGAATCCGATATAATTTGAGGTTCACTTTCTAAATTAATTTGGAGTTTAAAATAGAACTCATTTATTTTTAAATTTCTTCCTAAAAATCCAGAAAATTGGTTTCTGCCTCATTTCTAGCCTGACAGTAAATAGATTATTGCGCTTCGTTGACGCAATGGACAGCGTGCTCGCTTGTGAGGTCGAAGGTCACAGGTCCCACATCGGTGAACAGTTGGGGG